>CAJNOL010000696.1:46847-97918 GCA_905250125.1 Rotaria sordida | reverse complement strand
GGGGTGGTGGTGGTGGGTGTGGATGTGGGTGGGTGTGAATCATCTATTCATTGACACATCCACACTCTAAAAAAAATCGGTTTTTTACCGAACCCCCAAAAAAGGTTCCGGAGATGTCTAAAAGCGTTCAAAGATGTCCAAAGTCTCAAAAAAAGGATAAAAAAATCTACGAAACCTTTAAAGGTTCTTACCGTGTACCCAGGATAAGAACCTTTTTGCTGCGAAACCTTTTTTTAAGTTCCGCACAGCAGAAAAAGGTTTCGTAGGAAAATACGAAACCTTTAGAGTTTCGTATTAAATTCTACGAAATCATGAGGATTTAGTACAAAACTATTAGGGTTTAATATGAAACTCTAAAGGTTTCGTATTTGCCTACGAAACCTTTTGCTGCTGTACAGAACTTAAAAAAAGATTTCACAGCAAAAGGTTCTTATCCTGGGTACACGGTAAGAACCTTTAAAGGTTTCGTAGATTTTTTTTATCCTTTTTTTGAGACTTTGGACATCTTTGAACGCTTTTAGACATCTCCGGAACCTTTTTTGGGGGTTCGGTAAAAAACCGATTTTTTTTAGAGTGCACACCCACACCTCACCCTCAAAATAAATTTTATGTCATATTTCTATAATGAAAATGAATTTTCACAGTTTTGGGACAAAATGTAACGGGACGAATTATAATTCGGACGAAATGTAAGGAGACGAATTGTAAGGGGACGAAATGTAATTGGGACGACTTGTAAGGGGACGACTTGTAAGGGGACGAAATGTAGGTGCACGCAGAAATCATTTTGGGCTACTTCTTTTCTATTGACGATGTCACTGTGTGAAGTTTTGGACAATAGATATGTGAAATAGAATATGTATGAATGAAAGGTATGGCATGTTTGCCTGATATTTTGACAGGTTCATGTGGGTTAAATGTGATGCTCATATATCGCAGTTTGTTTAAGTGACGATTAGGATTTTTGGAGTCGACAGTTATTGGACTGGTAGGGTCTTGTTGGATATTATCGTTTCATCTCTGATGGGTATTATCGCAACGAGTAGAAACGGAGGGATAGGTCGGCTTCTTTATTCTGGCATTCAAGATGTTCCTTTTGGTGGATTTGGAAGAAAATAGTCGGAAATGAATAGAAAAAATACGATTTGATCGGTAGATTTCCGATATTTGTCGAATAGTAGACTTCGTAGGATCATGTCGGATACGATTTATTCTTTTAACCGGATCGGTTCGGCTGCTCCCAGATGGATCTGATGGGAACCGGACGGTTTCGGTTAGTAGATATTAAAGAAAAATACGGGAATGAGTCGATATTCGTTGGAAGGTGTCCGACGGGGTCTCTTGAGCGGAGGTAATAGAATTCTGTGCATGCCCGATGGGATCCGATTTAGTGAGTTTGCCTTGGGCAGTGAAGTAGCAAAAAAGAAACAATGTACACTATATTATGCTGAGAAAAAGCACAATTAGAACAACGAGAAGTTACACTCATCTTGAGTTCTTTAAGTGTGATGTGGGTGGAATATGTCAGGTCAAGACCGCATCCAAAGGAGAATATAGAATTACTCAACAATCTGGCTATGATCATTGTTCCTTCTCAGAGGGCAATTTGAAAACCAACACAATTTCATGGTCCAGCAGAGGTAGCAAGATCGATTTTGGCAGCCAGATTCGAATCTTCTGTGTTGATTTAGCGCCTGAGCATAAACTCTTCCTGATTTTCAAAGTTCTTTTCCGATCTTATAATGACAAACAAAGGATAAATAATCATAGTACCGACTGGAAAGATTTTCTCACTAATTTCAATATATTGGGAAGGTTTTCGAACAAAGTCCATCTTGGACACAGGCCAAATATGCAAGGTCTTCCGAAACGTGATCGATATAAACGGAAAAGTGAGAAGATCATCTTAAGTCACCAGTTTTCTGCAGATTGCTGTGAAAAGAAGTCATCAATATCTCTGATAGCTCGTTAGTCAACAAATCATGTGAGAGCTCATAAAGAGTCCAGCTCAATGAAAGGGTATGCTATAGAAGGCATTTCTACCAGTTACATTTTTTCAAATTATTCTTCAGGATTGGTCCACACTATTAGAGGCTGTTCTGATACGAATCTTAACTTCAATGAATACATCAGTTAAATGAAAGAATATGAATTGAGTGAATACACGAAACAATTGAAAGATATGTAGAGACATGGGGATTTTTGGCCTGTAACACTCACTTTTCCTTCATTGCTCGCAGCCACATTGATTTGTGATACAAATGTTTGTTTTTCTTTGTGAGCTCTTCTTTGTACCTTGATCAAGAATATTCTAAGTCTCATTATACTTGGCCTTTTCAATTTGCAGCCACCTTTAGAATCGAATTACGTTCGTAGCAACATTATTCATAATGCCACAATTGCCCTAAAATTAGAAAGCTGAAAAGCTGAGTTTGAAACCCGACAACGACGTTACATTCGTGCTCGTCTAATAAGACAATGATTTTTCAAGTTACAGAATAATACGAACATGATAAAGCTCCTCTTTTGTCAGTCTTTTGCTAAAGTACATCAGAATCAGCTTGAAATGGAGGAAGTAGTACAATATCTAAAGTAATAAATTCGCCTGGAATAGCTAGCTATGGCTTAAAATCTTGAGCATGAATGTCGTTAAAAACCTAAACATAAGCATTCAATTTTACTTGTAAAATATCGATTATGTAATTCAATTAATAGTGAACCACAGAAAGCTCAGTGGATTGGCGGATGTATAGAGTTCTTAGAGAAATCACAACATATAACAAGTGAGATGCAACTGATTACTACAGTTCCGCATACTATCATTGTAATAGAAACTTCCATTTCTTTTAAGAAAATGACAGCAGGAAGATTTTTCCTCCACTAAACGTCTCTGAAACAGAAAACGGAAGTGCGTAAGTACAAAATCAATATTCAGTAATAAGTGGATGCATCAAGAGGTGCAACATCTCCAGTTGAAATCATCGAGCGAATGTTAGGTGGAAATACCGACCAGAACCCTTTAAAATCCCAGTATTTTATATCGAATTCTCATTTTTAGAGCGATAACCAATCTTGAGTATAACACTATCCGATGCACAATCAAATTTTACATTCAGCCCAGGGGAAAGGAGCAAGACTTCAGGAGTGCGTACTTCCATCGTACTTCTCTCATACTTTCACCGTACTTCCTCGTACTTTCACCGTACTTCCTCGTACTTCCACCGTACTTCCTCGTACTTCCACCGTACTTCTTCGTACTTCTCTCAGACTTTCACCGTACTTCCTCGTACTTCCCTCATACTTCCATCGTACTTCCATGATACTTCCTCATACTTCCATGATACTTCCGCATACTTCCACCATACTTCCTTGTACTTTCCTGGTACTTCCTCGTACTTCCATTATATTTCTCTCTGCTCCTTGGTACTTCACTATTTTCTAAAAATAATGAATTTCTACAAAGTTTGATCAAAGCTAATTGAGGTCGAGGAATCCGAATTTGAAGTCAGTTTCTCGAAACTTTGAGTTTGACATCTCGTATCAAGGAAAGGCTATTTTCAAAAAATAATGGTTTCTTATAAAGTTTGACCAAAGGTAGTCGAGGCCGAGGAATCCGAATTTGAGGTCAATTTCTTGAAATTTTGAGTTTGATTTTTCCTGTCAACGGATGGGCATTTTTTATAAAATTTGACCAAAGGTGATTCAGATCGGGAAATCCGATTCTGTAATCGGTTTCTCAACATTTCGAGTTTAATTTCTTAACTAAAAAAATATTTTTAATAAAAAAGTCAGTTTTAATGAAACAGAATTTCTTACAAAAATAGATTGTTTTCTGTTAAAAAAATTTCAGTGGAATAAACAATCTCAAAATTTTGAGAAACCAATTATAGATTCAGAATCCCCGATATCAATTACTCTTCATCAAACTGGTACAACAAATTGTTATTTTTCAAAATATTCTCTTCTGACGTAAAAGCAAGCTCAAAAAGTTGAAAAACCGATTGTAAATTCAGATTTCTCGACCCCGATTTCCTTTGGTTAAACTTTATAAGCTATTGTTATTTCTAGGAGACAGTGTTTCCCGGGCAGAGAAAATTAAACTCGAAATTTTGAAAAACAAATTGCAGATTCGGATTCCTTGACCCTGATCATCTTTGGTGAAGCTTCATAAGATATCGTTATTTTTAGAAAATAGCCTTTCCTTGACAACAAAACTCATACTCAATATTTTGAAAAGCTAGCTGCACTTTCAGTTTCCTGGTACCAGGTTACCAATGGTTAAACTTTATGGAATATCGTTATTTTAAGCGATTGCCTTTCGTTCGATGAATTCGGAAGCCTTCCGTTAAAGGTTAAGAGAATCCATGTCACATTCTTATTCGCCTTTCTGGATACAGAACTCGACTGCATTCCCCGTTCGTAGAAATGAAACGCAAAAGTGACACTCCTACAGAAAGTTATCTTCTGAAAACTGTTACTGAATGCATTATTTACAAGGAGGCAAAAGCGAGACTTCTAGTGTAAGTACTCCAGCTGTACTTCTTCTGTACTTATGCATGCACCAAACCTAAGTCATTTTTCGAGTTTCAATGTAGGTTTTGATCTCGATTAGGTATATCATCCTTAATTTTTCCAAAAAAAAGATCTTTGTAGAAAGAAACGATTTTCTTTATAAGGCTTAACCGAAAGTAATCGAAGTCGGTACATCGGAATCTAAAATCAGTTTCTCAAAGTTTTGAGGTTGATTGTTTTGACTAAATAAAAGGTTGTTTGAGAAAATAATAATTTCTCAAGGGGAAAGGAGCAAAAAATGCCGTACTTCCACGTACCTCCAGATTATGCCGCAACTGTGCGTCAGATTTTTTAGCTATTTCAAGTCCACTATGGATCTATGTTACGGCATATTAGTCAGAGTTCAACCTAGGTAAGTTTATCTGACCAAAAAGTCCAAATACTTCTACCTTGGAAGTATCATGAAGTATTTGGACTTTTTTGTCAGACAGACTAAAGTAGGTTGAACTTTGATTAATACACCGTAGCACAGGTCAATAGTAGACTTAAAGTAGCTAAAGAAATCTGATGCACAGTTACGGCATAGTCTGGAAGTACGTGGAAGTACGGCATTTTTGCTTCTTCTCCCTTTCAATTTATTCTAACATTTGACCTCAGTGAGTAGGGTGAGTTTACTTGACCAGGAAATCAAGTAAAAAATATTTTAGAGCCTGATTGCAGTTTCCCATTTCCCGACCTTAATTACCTTCGGTTAAGCCTTATAAGAAATCATTATTTTCTCCAAAAGTCATTGGTTTAGTCAAAAAAATCGAGTTCGAAATTTTGAGAAACTGACTTCAGATTCGGCTTCCCCGACCTCGATTACCTTCGGTTAAGCCTTATAAAAAATCATTATTTTCTCAGAAATATCATTTTTAGTGGAATCATTAGGTATGACATAACTAACCAAATTTCCATACGGTTCCCGGTACTTCACCTGTACTTTGGTTCTCCTCCCCTTATACTTCTTGGTACTTCTATTGTACTGCCTTGTACTTCCTTCGTACTTCCTCATACTTCCATCGTACTTCCATGATACTTCCACGTACTTCCACCGTACTTCCATGATATTTCCTCGCACTTCCATGATACTTCCTCGTACTTCAAAATACTTTGGAAGTAGATGAAGTCTTGCTATTTCCCCCTTGCATTCAGCACATTCTTATAGGCACCGAACAAAATTCATTAGCTCGTTTTCAACCAAAGTACTCGAATCTGATACTAGCTTTACTTACGTCATTTTCTCGTATCGATTTTCTTCGATTACCAAAAAAAGGAAGTATGACACATTTTTTCTCTTTTCTGCAATCATAGTATAATGGCATTCTCTTTTTCTTTTGTAGAAAGAAGCAACACGTCATCACAAATAAAGGCTTCATTTTTATTCTATAAAAACAGTTGGATATCAAGATTAAAGACTTCATTTTCAGTCACTTTCAATCACACGTAAGTATCCCTTTTGTAAAAGCCAAGCCTATAACATTTCTTAGAAAAAAAGCTAACTGCATTTATCGAACCAGTACCACTTCTCTATTAACGGTAATCAGATAAAAAGAGTAAAATTTAGCTAATAAGGACTGATGCAAAAGTCTTGGCGCAAATGTCGAGCTAGGTTGTGAGCTTGCACAAGGCGTTAGAGAAATGATTCTTTTACCGTCAGATAGAGCTAAGTCTGCAGATTAAAATGTATATTTTAAAAAAAATTGTTCATTGATTACCGGTCGAAATTTTCAGTTTTGAAAAGGCACCAAAAATGCCTTGTCACTTTTGCGCCTTTTCGCTATAATTTGGTTTTTGTAATTAACATATCTCCCACATATATTAATCAATCGAGCTCAAACTTTCACACTTGACTCATCACGGCTACAGTTCTTGAAAAACCATGAATTCGAAACCTCTCATCTTCATGGTAACGCTGAGGCGATCTTATTTTGCTTAGTTTCAGGTGTTTGTGAGGCTTGTCTTTCTCGGAGAGGCTTCAGACTCTCATTTTTCAAAATGCTGAGCTTAAGTCATTCAGAAGATACAGCTTTTTGAGCTTTTCAAGAACACCGAATTCAACTTTACGCTTAAAACGTTTTTTGATATAAAACTCTTGACAAAATAAAGCCGTCATAAAAATTGTATGAAGCGTCTGTTTTTGCTAAAGTGAAAGAGACTCATATCTCAGGCTGAGAACATCCGTTTCGGCTCAAAATTTTTTTCAGTATAGGATTTTGCCTGTAGAACATAGTAATATTAAAAAAATTTCGAAAATGTTCATAAATCTAAAATCGCAGAGAAAACATTACTTTTTTAGTCGGGTCTAAGGCATTTTTGGTGCCTTTTCAAAACTGAAAATTTCGACCGGTAATCAATGAACAATTTTTTTTTTGAAATATGCATTTTTAATATGTAGACTTTACTCTATCTGACGGTAAAAGAATCATTTGTCTAACACCTTATGCAAGCTCACAATCTAGTCCGACATTTGTGCCAAGTCTTTTGTATCAGTCCTTACATCTAGTTGCAGTGAGATAAATTCAGTAGCCTACTTTAGCACTATTTGCAACAATTTAGACTTATCGTCCTTTGGAGACAAGCACGGCTTGGTTTCACATACGATCAGCTTCTTTCGTCTTTTTCTTCCTGTAATGGCGATATTGGTGTCTCTTTTGTCTAAAGCTGTATCATCACAGCTGCGATAAAAGTACATGCACTTTTGCTTTGCACTTTTTCAAAAAAAAAGTACATGCGCTTTTGCTTTGTACTTTTTCAAATAAAAAGTAAATATTTGCATCATGACATATAATCCTCTTCTAAGCTGGTGCCTAAAGAAAAGTATCTGTACGTATATTTGTGCGTCAAAAGAATTACTTTCATACTTATATTTAACTATGGAAAAAAAAAGCACTTAATATTATTACTTGCATAACAAAACGAAGTCTTTCTACATAGTTGAAGCATCTTTCTAATTCATTCACGCCTTGATACTTATTCATTCTGTTGAATAATTATTATTAGTTTTAGTTTCTATCGATGTTCTAGCCTAAGGATGTACATTTTCAGTTAACTGATCACCGACGTAATCAATAATGAATTACTGAGTACACTGACACTCCACACACTGAAACTCAGAGAACATTGCGATGCGACTTTTACTGATATATAAGACACACCTATATCAGTAAAAGTTGGTGTCTCAGTATCGTCAGTGTTTCAAGGTATACAGTACTAGTGTAAATCATGGATCTAAACTAACTTGGATTTTTATTAGTGACATACTCTAAAAATAAAAAATGAATTTTGCAGAACTTTTTAGTGGATTCTACCATCGGGTACGATTCAGAACCCCAAAAAGGTTCTGGCTGAAAGTGGGTTCTGTGAAAAACTAACGGAACCATTCATGATTCTATACTAAAATCCTAAAAAGAAAGGTTCAGTCTGACACAAAAGGTACTGAAATAGTTTTCCATAAAACCTCCGTTACTCTCCAACAGAAAGGTTCTGCATCTTAGAAGCAACTCAATTTTCGAAAATCACATTCTCTTACATCTCAAACAGACTGAAGAAGTGAATTAAGTTACAGTTGTATTAATTTCCCCTCCCCCCCTCCCCCTAGAATAAAAGGCCATGCCCTTATACAGTGTCTCGGCACATCGTTAGTTTTTCCATGCCCTTCTAATTAGGGTAGCCTTCTAATACGTTTGAAATTTAGAATGTCCTATGTTTTGATAAATTTCATTTGTTTTTTTTTTCCTAAGAGAAACTAATGTTGTTCATACTAAAGATAATTTTTTTCATATTAGAGACTAATTTTTTGAGAGTGAAGGTAAAGGGTGTTTATACATCTAAATCTAAGAGGAGATTATAGCAAAGATGACGTTTACTTTTTCGATTTTTTACTGTTCTGGTTATCTTTCTCATTCATTCAGGCGAAAAAAATTCTAATTTCAGAAACTAAAGAAATATTAGAAGGTCATGGCCTTGTAATCGAGCGTTTGAACTTTTGTCTGAACATGGTCTTATATAGGGAGTGGCCATCTATTTGGGGGGGGGGGGGGAGGGGGTTAAGCCATATGATTGCAATCATATGGCTTAATACAACCGTAACTTAATTCATTTTTTCAGTCTGTTTGAGACCTTACTACAAAAAGGCGTATTTTTAAAGGACCTGAATGAGTTTTCAAATCAACCTAAATATAAAAAGGAAACATTTTTGTTTTCGTTTCAAATATATCACTTACCATTGATATGTGATAAAGACCAAGCTAAATGTAAAAAGAAAATATTAATTTTATCATGTCAAATATATCACTTACCATCGATTTCCAATCGGGACGAACCTAAATATAAAAACGTAAATATTAAATCTGAGTTTAAAAGGTACAACTTACCATTGATATGATTCCAATATGAGCCTAAGTGAAAATAGTAAATATTTAGTTTTTTATTTCAAATATAACTCACTTTTCATGATATCTCGATATAAATCTAAATGAAAACAGAAAATGTTCTGTTTTTTATTTCAAATATAACTCACCTTTCATGATATTTCGATATGAACCCAAAATAAAAACAGAAAATATTTAGTTTTCATGTCCAATACAAATAAAACAGAACTTCCTACAGTTTAGGATATAATAGACAGCTCTTCGAAGTTCGGTATCCTTGGACAGAACCTGTTGAGCTTTGTATAATTAAACCTACATATAATTTTCCATGGTTCAGAATTGATGCACAGAACCTTTTGAGGTTCTGTATTTGTAAGACAGAACCTGCTAGGTTCAGTGCCGCCTAACAAAAAACTTTGTATGATTTCGCAGGAAATGGCAGAACCTGCTGTGGTTTAAGGATTGATAGACAGAAACTTCCATAGTTCAGCATTATTGAACAAAACCTCTTGTGGTTTTTCAACTACTACGCAGAACTTCAAATGGTTTTGCAAGTGCCACAAAACCAAAAATAGTTCTGCAAAGCTTCTTATTGTTTGTCAGAGTAGATAACTATATTTAGTCATGGTATTAAGTTGAGCAAACGCCATCATATTGAGATGTGCACCATCTTGTCGTAGAAGCTCGAATAATGCAAACAGATAATTTTTGCAAATAACCTACGTTAAATTCTTCTGCATATTAGAGTAGAAATTTTCATTAAAATACTGTTACTATAGCTTATTTTTTGATTAGATAATGCCACAATTTTTTTTGATAATTTATTAATAGTTATAGTCAACCGTACTGCCGAACTGTACTTGCACTCATCTGGGTTCTATCCCTCACTGTGTAAATTTGTGATGAATCAGCACAGGAATCAAAGTACCGTGACCTATACGTTGAACTTTTCCTTACATACTGACTAGCTCTGTAGTCAACAAGCTATCGAATAAGTGATACCATATAGATAACCATTAGTGATTAGTCTGAAGTCAGTTCATAGCTGACGATGCTGCGGTTAGAACATAGCACCTTAATGTGTACGTGTCGAATAGCGTAATCAGTCACAAGTAAGCATATTCATCTGGCGGACGCCATTTAATGTCATATTTTGGTTTTAAGCGGAGCTCATGAAGATTAGAAAAATCCCAAAAGGATTTGTATTTATGACCTGTTGGTCAATCGTTATGACCATTTTACTGATTTTCCAGCTTATTCATAAATATTCATTGGAAAACCAAATTACGAAGTTTTAGTCGGAAATTTTAATTAGAGATAGATCTAATATATCTTGGACTATTCTAAAAGTCGTGGCCCAAACGAATTCTTCTTTTCCAAGATATTGGGTTTTCAAAACCGAGTTCGGGTATGTACTCAATATCTTGAGAAAGTAACATTTATTTGGGCTATAACTTTTAGGATATTCTAACGGTTATAGTGAATGATTAATAGAGCATGGGCATAAATTGTTTTAGAATTTTCCTAGTCTCAATAAGATCTACTCATAGCCGTAGTATGAGATCGAATGGGGTCTAGGGGTATTAGGGTTCCCCGTTTCCTAGGGTTCCGTTCCCGGGAACCCGCAGATCTATTCGAGTTTGCTACTTTTATACTAAAAGCCCTGAAAATAGCCATTCATGTATCATTGGGAGCAGTAATCAATTACAGAGCACAAATCGCCGCTAAAGTTGAAAAATCGAAATGTATGAATACTAAAGTTCAGGTTCTTCAGCGTATCGTTCCCAAGAAACGTGAACGCATCTGAAGAATCAGTTTTTGTCGGGTTTTGAACACACCGATGTTTTGGTTAGGCTTTTCCTTTCATTTTGTGACAAATCATTATGGGTTCCGAGCTCCCGGTAACGGAGAACCCAGGCTGATTCCCCGTTCCCGGGAACCCCCTGCGTTCCCCATTCGTGGGAACCCAGAACCCCCTGCGTTCCCCATTCGTGGGAACCCAGAACCCCCTGCGTTCCCCATTCGTGGGAACTCAGAACCCATTCAGGTTCCGAGTTCTTGGGAACGAAACCAGAAACTGACACCTTTAATGGGGTCTAATAGTTGAATATGTTTCCTCGTTAGTCTCAGTGAATCCCACAAATGGTTAAAATATGGAATCAGACAGCATTCACATATTAGATAGAGATACAGTTACTCTGTAAATCTAATTAGTAACATATAGTTCTAAGCACTCTTCATTCGAGTAAGATATGGAGTGAACCTAGTTATGTAATTTGTTATCATGTGTATCTCTTAGAATTGTATGAGAAGAAAATCTATAGGTTTTGAGAGCTGACCAACTTTGATTTGTACGAAACGTTCTGGATTTATAGAGCAGCCCATGCCTTAGCGGACACATTAGGTTGCCATCTAACTCAATTCGGCTTTTTGGAGTAAGCAACAGTCCAACATAAGTATTGATGATTGTGGACTTAACGAACAGTCAAGATATATTTGAGATGCAGTTATTTATTAAGCTAAATGCAAATATAGTATAGTTCGATGCTCTTTCTCACGAGAGATGTAAATACGGTCTTAGATTTTATTTTTAATATTTTTAGTAAAATTGTGTGAAAAATCACTCGTTTTAGAAATTTTTAGGTTTCGCCGCTCAAAATATTTTCAGTCTATCTCTGTTAGACCGAAAGCTTTCTAAGAATGTGCTTTTAGTGCTATGAGTTAACTATATTAGTCTGTGTAAACTACGGCTAGTATTTCGCCACACTATTATCCTAAGTACTCCCAAATTCTAGGTGCGCCAGAAATGTTGACCACGATATGTGACTGTTATACAGTGTGTATCTATTAGATAGCCGTGATTACAGCTCTATCTTACATCAGAAACACTTTGAATATATGATTCTTATATCTTTAGAAGATACTGTATAAATATATTTGCCTTGGGTGAAATAACTGATTAATCATTATATCATGATATCGAACAGTATATCACAAAATAGAAACCTTTTTTCTATTTTCTCATCCGACCAAACCATAGATGGCTAACATGAATAAGCTGATATAATGATGCATAAAATCTATTGGCTAAGGAGTTTACAGCGATATATAACATTTTAATTATCATCTGAAGTGATAGAAATTTCGACATTCCAAAATCTATAATGCCAAGTGACAGTTCACAAGATTTTTTATCAAAGGTATTAGGATAGTGAGACCTTCAATTTCTGAACGTTTCACCTTGACCGGTGAAGATCATCGTAAACATACAAGATTTCCGGCGAAATTAGATATACATCGGATCCGAATTTACCGGATTTTGTCATTCCCGGGATCGATAATGCTTGGCTCAGCTATTCTCATTATTCGCACATGGCAGCTAAATATTATTGATACTTTTTAGTCAAATTGCAAAATGACTAAAACTGGGAGTTCCCGGTCTTGGCACGTAGTGGTGTTAATTAATCGCGAGGGCTGTGCAAATACGAGTACAAAATGTACTCTGAATTCAACTCCTCCAGTCGAATCAGGACACATGTACTGTCATAAAATCATGTACCCGGAATCAAAAGGCTAAAATTTGAAGAATTTAAGGTATTTGTATCATGTACTAGGGTACATGTACTGTCACAGAATCATGTACTCGGTCTGAAAGGCTAGAATTTGAAGATTTTGTACCATATACTAGGGTACGTGTACTGTGATGACTACAGTATATGAATTGATTAAAGTACATCAACTGACCAAAGTACAGGACTGAATTACAGTACATGAGTTGTGAGTAAAAGCATATGAGCAAGTCGTGGTACAAATTGTACTCGTATTTGCGTATCACTGTTAATCGTAATTAAGTTACAAGTAGGACAGAAGTGTGGAATTTCGCTAGTGACAATTATAAACCTCTGGGAATCATCGAACCCGAGAATGACCAAATCCAGGAACGACCGAATCCGAAAACACCGAACCTAAGCGAAACCACTAAAAATCAGTATCAAATTCAAAAAAGTTGAATAGCTTAGATATCTCTTTTCTTAGATATTGTGACCCCTGATGATACAGTTTTTCATGGGTTATCTTCTACTAGTAGTATCATAACTTTTGGGAGGGCCTTCATTTTTACGTCGCATAGGTCGGAATACTATAAAATTGTGAAAAGATGACGCAGTTTTTTGAGTAAAAAAACGACTATATTAAGTTTTCTTTGTCACATAATTTTTATACAGAGAAAAACAATACAGAATCTGGCAAAAGAAAAGATCCGCTTATTTTTGGCACTAGTCATCTTATTTTAAGCCTCTACTTTGATTTAGGTACGTTTAATTATTCAAGATGGAGAAATTTTCAAATGACGATAATGATCCAATTGTTATTGTTGGATTAGCCGTAAATTTACCCAAGGTGGGAATGTCTGTGGATCAGTTTTGGGAGGCGCTACAAGACAGTAAAGATCTTGTGCAAGATGGCTCCTTTCCGAAGAATCGGAAATCTGATATTGAACATGTCTTGCCTGCCTACACTAATGTCATTCAAGATCCACAGTCCATGTTCTTCACCGGAAATTACTTTCAAAATGTCGACCAATTCGACAATACAATATTCGGAATTTCCGATTCCGAATCGGTTACCATTGAACCTCAGCAGCGTATGTTCATGGAAACAGTTTGGCAACTCCTGTCTGATTGTTCCATGCAAAATACGTTTTATGGCTCCCGTACTGGTGTTTATGTTGGTCACTCTTTCAACCAATATCAGCATATCGTGACGGACAGAACAGTGCCTAGTTTGAGTCATGGAAATCACACGCCTTTTATTGCTGGTCGCGTTAGTTATTTATTCAATCTTTCTGGTCCTTCTATGATGGTTTGCACGGGTTGCTCTTCATCACTATTAGCCGTCCATCTAGCTGCCAATGCCATTTTGACTGACGATTGTGACCAAGCTATTGCTGGTGGTATCACTCTTGATTTGCTCCCTGTGTCTACCACAACGGATATTTGGAATCTTCTTGGCATTACTGGACCAGGAGTTCGATGTCGTTCCTTTGCCATGGGAGCAAATGGCATTTGTAAAGCAGAAGGTTCTGGTGTCGTCATGCTGATGCGACGTTCCAAAGCTGTGTCAAATGGCCACCATATTTATGGTTTGTTAAAGAGCACTTTGGCAAATCACGATGGTCACTCCAATGGTATATCAGCTCCGTCACCACTAGCCCAGGCGAATTTACTAGAAGCCTGCTGGAAAAAAGCTAAAATCAATCCTCGTGATATTCAGTACATTGAGACGCATGGAACAGGTACAGAATTGGGTGATCCGATTGAGGAGAAAGGAATTCGCATAGCATTTGGCAAGTTTACGGAAGATAAGCAATTTTGTTCAATTGGATCATGTAAGTCCAATTTGGGACACTTAGCTGATGGTGCAGCAGGCGTTGTTGGATTAATCAAGGTTCTACTTTCAATGCATTGGCATCGGATTCCACCAACCATTCACGTGCAAACGCCAAACACCTTCATTTCGTGGGAATCTAGTCCAGTTTTTCTTCAGCTGAAAACCACTGCATGGGAACTAAATGCAAGTTCCAAAATGTTGGCTGGTGTTAGTTCGTTCGGTCTTCTAGGAACTAATGTACATGTCGTAGTTCAAAACCACGATTATCCAGCATCACCAGCAAACACATTACTGGATCATTCTACAGTAAGTTCTGATTTCAAAGTTGTTCATTTTAGTGTTTTGTCTCATGCTTTTCTGGTTTTACAATTGTGTCCTTTGTTGCAACTTTTTTCAGCTATGTTTTGAAGTCTAAAATTCGAAGATTAACTTTATTTCGTCTAGGATCCGCTTAAAATACATGGCATTCTTTTGGCAAGCCGCTCACAACAGGAGCTGTGTCGAGAAATTGATGAATTGCAAGAATGGTGCAAAAGTAACGTAGATTTTCCATTTGCAATCGACAGATTAAGTCTCACTTTGAACATTGGACGTTCAACAAAAAATCATTCTATCCGCATGGTGGTCATATGCTCAACTATTGCCGACTTCCAGACTGCGTTGCAGGTTGCTAGATCGGAAGTTTCACGTCTGATTGATGACAGTTTGCCCTCTAATCCTTATGTCATCAATAGTTTGTCGTTCAAGTTAGCCGTTGGAAAGCTTGAACTTGATTCAAGTACACAGGACGAGAGCTGTGAACCCATCAGCGGTTACGAAATTTCCTTCTTGGACGAGCTCATATCGGTAGCATTTGTTCATAGAGTAATTTCTTGGAAGAAAGTTTACTCCAAAGATTTAATTAGAACACTGGGCTTACTTCCAATGCTACCGTGTACTTCTTATGAAAGACGTCGATTTTGGCCAACAGCTACTACATCGATGGATATTGCTCCATTCTTAGCTCGTTCTTCCAGTACAAGAATTGTTCCTGTCCAAAATGCAAAAGAGTTTCTGAAAACGCTAATTGAACAACTTTGTCGTCGTTCAATTGATTGGAGTAAAGATAGCAACACTTCCTTTATTGAGCTTGGAATGGATTCGTTGGAAATAACGAGGATTCGAAGCCATGTTCAAGAAGAGCTTGGAATCTTAATCTCTCTCGATGTAATTCATGAAAACATAACTTTGGACAGTCTTGCAACAGTTTTGCAGAGTATGGCTGCCACCCACCAAGTGTGCGAAGCTAGAGTACCAATTCACAAAAGCCCTTGTTTGCCTGGCTCTGTAGCACCAATTTCAAGTTCTCAACAGAGAATTTGGTTAATGCATGAACTGGATCCAACTAAACGAGCTTACAATGTTGGTAGCGGACTTTTCATTAACGGAAAAGAATTTTCTTCTGACTCCTTTTGTGAAGCAGTGGAGGAAACTGTAAAATCTCACATAGCCTTGAACTGCAGCTTCCACATGGATCCATCTTCAGGAGAAGTACAAGCCACAATACCACAGTATAACAATTTCACAGTTGAATTTCTTGAAGCCGAAAGTGCAGCTGCGTCGACCAACAAGTTGATTCAAGATCCAACAATTGAATTGAAAGCACTTCTTCATTCGCACGATTCCAATATCTTTCTTCAATTCTCAGGGCAGGGAACTTCCTTTATGAGTGAACTAAGGGAAATGGCTCAAGGTCATCACGGGATGACAGTGGTTTCTTTTGTGACTGCAGCTGTACGTGCAATAGTTATGCAGGCTTCGATTGCTCGACTGAAACAGTTGCGCGGCAAAGCCTTACATTTTAATCTTGAAAATGTGATTTTCAGCAGCACTACTGTCGATAGTGAAGATTTTATCGCCGAAAACTGGCCGTCGCTTTCATGCCCATTAATTCTTACCACGCAAATCGCGCGCTATCTTGCCACTTTGGGAGAATTTAATTTTTCTCACCAGGTGATGATCTCTGAAACTCAAGGACTTCTTGGTCACAGTCAGGGTATCGTTGCAGCTCTTGTAGTAGCAGGTGGTAAAGATGAGAATTCCATCATGAAAATCGCTCTTGACTTCGTTAATTTATTATTCTGGATTGGACTTCGGTGTGAGCAGAGCCTTGTGTGGTCCTCAGAATTGGATGATCTTCCTGAGCCATGCATGCTGAGCGTTTCGGAGATTTCCAAGGCGCAGATTGAAGCTTCAATTGATGGATTAAATACGGAAGGAATTCGCCTGATTCAGACATCAGAAAACTTTGTGGTGGTTGGCAGTCAGACGGCTCTTTCAGCGGCTTCTTCTGCTTTGCTTAAAGTCAAAGCTCAAGTAAAGCTTTTGAATGTACGATGGCCTTTTCATTCCAACCTACTACATGACGCGATGAATCTTGTCATCACTGAAGACATTCCTTCGTTGAACATAGAACTGCAATTTCCGCAGCAGCTTTCTAACACAGTTTACAGCACATTTGATGGTCGTGATATGCGCGAATGTATTCCAAAAACGGAAAGTATTGCTGAATTCGTTACCAAACTGATTTGTGAGTTCCAACTAGATTGGACTTTGTGCACTCGAGAAATTGGACCTAGTTCCTTTGTCTTTGATTTTGGTCCTGATGGTTCGGATAGTCCTTCATTGAAACTCACCACCCGTAATCGTGGGCACCTTGGTGCTGTGGTGTTACCTGCTCAAAATATGAACGATATTAAGCACAAAATTCCATTGCAATTTTCTGCAATTCAACCTGGAGACGCACAAATTAAGCGCTGTTCAACTTTTTTGAATGCTCAATTCAACCAGCCTTTCGACCTCGAAAAGGGGCCTATTCTCAAAGCGTATTTAGTGAGATGGAGCATGGATTCATACTTTTTCTGCCTTATTGTACATCACATTGTCGTTGATGGATGGTCATATTTTGTTCTCTTTAACGAAATCTGGCGCAGATATAAGCAAAGTATTGGTATAGAAACACCACAATCGGATCAGTTAGGAGAAGATGTTACATTTGCTGATTTTGCAAGATGGGAAAAGTTGCAACTCGATGCTGTACGAAAGAATGAGACCGCAAAACTTGATGCATTAGTCTCCGGAAGCTTACCGTATTGGTGCAAAGAGCTTCAAAAGTTGCCTCTTTCCTGTATTCCAGGAGATTTACCACGACCAAAAGCATTTAGTTTTCGAGGCACTAAAGCTTGTCGTGTGCTTCGTGGAGATACTACAAACTTCTTGCTCGAATATTTGACAAAGAATCATTTTACTTTACATCAAGGACTCTTGAGTCTTGTATTTTCTATCGTAGCGCAGAGCTCTGGGCAAAGTGACATTGTTATTGGAACTCCATTGGCTTCTCGACCATTCAGGAATCTTGATAGAACTGTGTCATGTCTAACAAATGTTTTGCCCATAAGAATATCCAAATTTCATGGCCTCTCCTTCTACTCGCTCATTATGAATGTCAGACAAAAAATGGCAGAGGCTCAACAGCATCAGTTTCTTCCCTTGGATGTTGTTTTCGACGCAACTCAAGGAGAGCGTGATCCCGCATATGCCACACCATTTTTCAATATCGTCGTTGTATTTCATAACTCTGAACAGAAATCTGATCGAGAGCAAATACCTTCAGGTCTGCGTGTTACAAGGGTAACTCCTATTGATGATACATGTAAATGGGATCTCTACTTCGATTTCATGTTTGACGAGAATGCCAACACCGGAAGCGGACTCACACTCCGCGTGGAATATTACAAAGATTTGTACAGCGCAAGATTTATTCATCAACTGCTAAAAAACATGGAAGACTTACTAAATTTAATGATGCATCATCCTGATACATGTATTGAAGAACTCACCAATCCCTCTGTTATGACCAATGTATTACCTTTGTGTCATGACTGGATTCATGTAGAAGACAATATTTTTAAGTTGGCATTAAGAGCTGCCAATCAATTTCCTGATTTTGTTGCCTTATGTAACTCCACAATTAAGATAACTTACGCAGATCTCAAGAAAGAAGTCGATAAACTGGTTCCCATGATTTCAGAAGCCAGTCAAATTGGAAATGTGGCTATTTTGTCCGTATCGTCGAATATCCAGAATGTGGCTGCATCGTTAGCAGTTGGTCTAGCAAAACGCACGCTAGTTTTGCTTGATCCTACTCTACACAGAAAAGCGTTAGCGCTTCGCATTGGCAAGTACTCTTGTGGCCTTCTTTGTTTTGATAAAACGTTTGGTGTTGATGCAAATCATCTTCTATGGGAGTGTCCTTCTTTGGAGACCATCTTGTGCTTTGATGGACCGGCAGCTGTATGTGCGACTGATGAAAATTTGGAATCTTCCGCAGAATTGTGGAATCTTCAGCATAAAAAAGCGACAACAAGTGGAGCTGTAGATGTAGGAGGTTGGATCAGCTCGTATGATGGTTCTAAGATTTCAGAGAAAGTTATGAAAGAATTCACCAACAATGTTGTGGTAAAACTCAAGCCTTATCTCAGCCTCTCCTCACGTATTTGTGAAATTGGATGCTCAACGGGATTTACCATGGCAGGACTTGTAAATTTGGTTGGTCATTACACAGCTTGTGACATTGCATCATCGATGATTGACTATGTTAAAGAAATGGCATTAAAATACGGTTGGAACAATGTGGATTTCTGTTGCACCTCAGGATTAAGAGTTGCCACGGACCTTCAGGACAGACGAGGAACTTATGATGTTATCGTCCTGAATAGCGTGGTCCACTATTTTACGAGTCACGACTATCTACTCGAAGTTATAAGAGCTAGCAAAACACTCTTGAAGCCTGGTGGAGTTATGTTTCTCGGAGATGTACCAGACTTGGATCGTCGAGAGGCATTAATGACATCGCTTATCAATTATGCCAAGAAAACAAAGAGTACGAAAACTAAATTATCTTTCGACAACGAGCTTTTCGTTAGTTACGATTTCTTGAACTTCGCTGCACAAGACACAGGTTTGAAGCTTATTGGCAGTTGGAACAAAGAGAGCACAGAAGAATTGAATGAATTGACTTTTCGCTTTGATGCCATATTACAGAAAAGGCCCACTGATTACGATGAGTCGAACATCACGGAACGAAATCTTCATGTTCGAACCAAGTTCTTTCACGAGAAGTTGACCAAAGCAAAACATAGACTGACAGTCTCAGATGACTGCACTCCAGCGTTACTCACGTACGGAGGATTACACGTCTCGTTGTCAAATTTAACAAAAATCTCCATTTGGCTTGCTAAAGAATCTAACATCCTGGCGTCGTCGACAGCGACCATCTTACCCACAGCTGGAAAAGAAGACATGAATTTAATTACACTTCTAGCTTGTCTCGCTTCTTCTGTAACGTCGTTTGTATATGACAGCAAACTAAGTTTGGACTACAATGGGCAAGATTCTACGAGCAGTACATTATACATTAGTGGACATCGGCTTTTGGACATGATAAATGCAGTTAACATCAGAAGGTACATGAACGTGATTGTTTTCGATGCAGCGTCTCGAATTCCGGATATTGTTCAGGCTTTGGAGCTTGAAACCCATTGGAATCATAACCCAAATCTGTTGGTTCTCTGGGCTGATCAATCATCGTTTCCCATTCAACTGTTTTGGAAAAATCCTACAAGAACATCCGTTTTCGACTCGATCTATTTTCAACATCGAGTGTTACCTCCGGCTAATATTGTTCCAATTAATGGGTTGCAAGTATTAAATTCTCGCGGCAACCATTGTGAGCTTCAAAGAGTTGGACAACTTTGGTTCAATAATCACAGATCAACATCTTTGGCACGACTGTTATTTGACAATCGTGTTCAGCTTTTTGAAAAACGATTCTCGATGTTTGAAATCCAAGGGCACAGCCATACAACGTTAGCACTTCCTGCTCTTCAAACAATGCTTGAAGATCGATGCGTAGCAATAACAAATTCTTCTATTATTGCAATGTTGTCGCCTGACTCTGAAAATCCAATATTGATCGCTGGTGTCTTGCCAAACAGCCCAGCTCCTCTTGCTAAAAAAATAAGCCAGCGGCATCCAGAAAATTCGGATTCCAAATGGGCTCTTATGCCCAGTATCGTTCCAAACGAGCGCATTCCAACCTCAGTTAATGGGTTGGTTAGCTCAAATACTCGCTCATTTGATGATATAAATGCTGGAGTTCCACCAAATTCACTTCTCAGAGGAATACCACTCGATGATTTGATTGATACTAAAATCAAAATAACCGTTCCACATAACCTTAATTTCGAACAAGTTCGAGAAGTATTAGAATCTATTCGATCGAATTATCCAACCTTAAAAGGACGCGCAAAGACTATTCATGGCTCTATTTGTGTTGACTTGGGTCAACTTGAAGACAAAACACCGTATGATCCAGTCATTCTTAAGGAAGAGAGGCATGTACCATTGTCACATGGCACTATGGCAATTGTTGGAGCTGAGAGTCCGGAATTTGTCATCATTATTCTGCATCCTGCCTCTATTGACTTGGAGTCAGTTATTCACTTGCGGAAACAAATGGAATATCAGTTTAGTCAACAACATGAGCATGAGATTAAGTACAATTCGGAAGTATCCGCACTAAAGTTCATTACAGCACGAAAATATTTATTCAAAAAGGGTCAGGAAGAGTTGAAAGTGTCAAGAGATTCTAGTTACATCAAGTTCTGGCGTGAGTATTTGCGAGATATTCCACAATCTTTGGAGATATGGGAATGCATCAGACAGCTTACTCACACAAACAAACTCGCACCAACTTCAGTCCCAGTGCTTTTATCAGCCGATACAAACAAACTCATCGATACCATTGCAACTACAAATAAATGTTCTCCTGATCGAATCTTAATGACTGCCTTTGCCATTGCCATCGCGCGAGTTACGAACATAGTCGATTTTACTTTGGGACTACCTGTATCTCTTCGTCCTACCACATCGACATTGTCGGCCGATGATGCAGATCTTATGATTACCAATCTTACCAATCTAATCCCCGTGAGATGCGTGATTGATCAACAAGTCTCTTTCCATCAAACTATTGCAACGATGGAACAAAGTGTTCGAAAAGCTCTCTCTTTCGCAAGACTACCATGTTTGGAGATTGCTAGAACTACTAATTCTTCTTCCTTATTTCAAGCTGTATTTGCGGCATCTAATGTCGATGAATTTCCGGAGAACAGAAATCGCAGTTTCGCCGACATTACTTTGTACGCAATAAAAGCATTATCAACAAATGTATGGCAATTAACATTGGTAGCTTCTTCAAATTTCTCTCAGCATCATGATATCGAGCAATTTAGCAGAATATTTGCTGAAGTCGTTACTCAAGTCGTCAAAACACCATCGCTGCACCTTCGGAAATTAAGTTTTCTTCCTCCAGAAGTTATGTCTAGTCTTTTGGAGTTTTCTGAACCTTTTTGTAGTCCCAGCGCTGGACGCTGTCCTTTTGTACATGAACTCATCGCAAAGCAAGCTCAACTCACTCCTGACAAGACAGCTATTGTTTGTGCAGGTAGAATAATGACCTACAAGGAATTAAATGAGCGCAGTGCATGCATTGCAAACAAGCTGCTTCGGATGGCCAATCTTGCTTTTCAAGATCGAATAGGTGTGCTTTTACCACGATCTATTGAGTTGGTTGTGGCTCTCATCGGAATTCTCAGAGCTGGGTGTACTTATGTCCCACTCGATCCAGAATATCCAACCGAAAGAATCGAGTATTATTTACGAAACAGCGAGGCTAAAGTACTAATAACAGAAGAATATTTGCAATTATTGAAAATTTCAGGCAGCACTATCACAGTTTTATCGCCTCGTTCTGAAGAAATTTCAAATCTTTCATTTGAAATAGAACAGACGCTCGATGAAGTAGATGATCAAGATCGTGAATTCTGCATTATTTATACCTCTGGAAGCACGTCACAACCAAAAGGAGTTGTCTTGTCTCACAGTGGTGTACAAAATACACTTAGTCACTGCATCGATGCGTTTTCTCTGCACAACAGATCAGTATGTCTGGCAACTACCACTCCTTGTTTTGATATTTCTATCCTTGAGTTATTTGCTCCCTTGCAAGTTGGCTCTCACATTATCATGGCAACTCGGGAGGAAGAAATCGATCCAGTAAAACTTGGGCAGCTTGTGAATAACCTTAAAGTCAACTTTATGCAAGGTACACCAACCCGCTTTCAAATCTTACTAAACAGTGGATGGCAGTGCTCGCATCCGCACGAACTGTTGATCCTTTGTGGAGGTGAAGCACTCTTGCCTTCGCTCTGCGAAGTTTTAGTAATACAAGCAGAGCATGTATGGAATGGTTATGGACCTTCAGAAACATCCATTTACGCAACTTTTCATCGAGTTCACGATCCTAAGGAAGTTTGTATTGGAAAGCCCTTTCCAGGTACTTCGGTTTTTATTCTTAATGAAGATCAGTATTTGGTTGAACCAGGCACTGTAGGAGAAATTTACATTGGAGGGATAGGAGTTTCCAAGGGCTATTATAATCGCCCAGATTTGAACACCGACCGGTTTGTGGATATCAACATCAACGGAAATCGACGTCGAGTGTACCGTTCTGGAGATTTGGCGAGATGGAGGTCGAACGGCGAGCTAGAATATCTAGGCCGCAATGATGCTCAACTGAAAGTTCGTGGGTACCGAATGGAGTCTGCTGAAATCGAGTCTGAAATTATGCAATGCGCAGGAGTCATCTGTGCTGCAGTCGGTAGCTCGAACAACGAGCTCTATGCATGTGTATGTCCCAGAACAGTACAAGAGACTGTAATTCGAGCCACTTTACAGAGAAGATTACCTCGATTTATGATTCCTAGTCATATATTTCAAATGGACAGTCTACCTCTGACACCTAATAATAAACTTGACAGAAAAAAATTGGCTTCATTAGTGGAAGAGCTTATGAAATCTGATGATAGTATGAATTCTTTGGGAACAGAGAAACAGCTGCAAAGTGCAGTATGCAGCTCTGCTGGGCAGATAATGGGAAATTCATTGATGCCAAAAATAGTTGTTGATTTATCTCATGACACTTCAAGAACTGTCCACGAAACGTTAATCGATGTCGGAAATCGATTTTATCTAGAGCGAACAAAGCCCAAAGCAAAGGAACAAGGAACAAGCATATTTGTAGATGCACAGTCTGATATCTTTTCAATCATCGGTGATACTTGGCGTAGTGTTCTGCCGGGAAGTTCAAATCCTGAATTGGATTCAAATTTCTTTGATTCTGGTGGTAATTCAATTGCAGCCGTAAGATTTGTGCAATTGTTAGCTCGTCATGATCTTCATGCAACAGTGGCTGATATCTTTGACAATCCAACGCCGCGACTAATGGCTCAAGCCATAATGTACAGACGAGCAATGCATGACATCGAATCAAAGCCTGTTAGTACAATCTCAACCGCAATTTCTGCTTCAAACGTTGCGCAACATTATTTTCGATCCAACCCTAAATACCCTAATCGTTACGTGCTTCCTGCTGTTTTTGAATTTTCAAACATCCAATTCTGTAGGGAAAAATTGCAAAAAGCAATCTCTGAGATCACTCACCATCATGATGCTCTGCGCACCAAGATTTGGTATTCTGATATTGACACAGAAGTAAAGATGCAGGTGGTGAACTATAAAACTCCTACTATTTTTGAACCGCATCATACAACTGAAGAAGTTATTGATGAGCAGAACTTATGGGAAATTCCTTCCGTTCAAAATTATTTAGAAGACTTGATTGATCAATTGTCATTAGTGGAAGGGAAAGTGGTTGCTGTCGGAGTGATTTTGACTCTTCATAAGTTTTATGTTGTTATTGTTGTGCATCATCTTGTTGTGGATCTGGCAGCATGGGTTACCATCTTTTCTGAATTTGAACGACATATGCTCCGTACAGACACAGCTGCTTCAGTTTCAAAAACAACTGTTTCATCTTCTTATGCAGATTATTGCGAAAAAGTCAACCATTTAGAACCAAATCTACCCACATCTCTTACTTCAAAATGGGAAACTATTATCCACTCGTTAAAAGGTGCACAGACCACCGGACACAAATGCTTGATTAATTCTTCTTATTCACATGCCAAATTTAAACATCAAGTATTTCAAATTGAGAAGTCATCTTTCACAAGCAAGAAAATTCCAATTGAGTTGGAGCTATCAGCACTAGGGCCTGCCTTGGGAGAAGTTTTCAAGCAAAGTGAAACTACTGTTCTTATTGAAGATTCTGCACGATCATGGGTGGAAGCAAACTTGCAAGTTCCATCAGGATGTGTGGGGTATATTTGTTATCGTTACCCAGTTCAGCTGAATTCTTCATTATCAGAGAGTCTGGGAAAAGTGAATGAATTGAATAAGTATTTGTGTGCCATTCGCGAAAATCCTTTCAGTTATGAGGCTTGGTCCAGAAATGTTTCCAGAATTCATGATTTTGTTGTTGAGCCTTCGGTTGGAGTTTTCCATCTCGGAGACTTAACTTCTGTCAAAGAGGAGTGTACATCAGACTCTGCCAATCCTCAATGCACTTATCATTCATGGCCAAAAATAATGATCCGTGAGCTTGGAAAAGGAAGAATACATCGTCCATTGCAGGAATACCGACAACAAGTCTTTGAAATTTTCTGTTGGACTCTCCACAATTCTCATTTTTATGGTGTTCTTTATGATGAAAGAATATTCACGCCAGAGATTGTAGAAAATTTCTTTTCAAAATTTTTTGCTGATCTACAAATCTTTGTCACAACGAGTGGCACTTTTCAGAACAGAGAACCAAAAGAGGCTTTGCATGATTATGTGCAGTTGGCATGCAAATTCTGGTCTGAAGCAGTTCAAAGTCACAAATTGGGCCACTTTATCACCGATCAAACTACTTTTGCGGAATACGGTGGAGATTCATTGCGAGCCAAGCTAATGACAGCGAAACTTGCCCAATATGGTTTACAAATTACGACCGAAAATTTGATTTCAATGACTTTTGCGGAGTTTTGTTCTGTAATAAGAGAAATAATAACAAGACCGAAATTGTCAAGATCATCAGTGAAATCGTTTCTGGATTCTTCAAGGAACAGTTCGGTGCCATTATCTGAAGCCCAGTTGAGAATGATGTATTTAACACAGATGTCACCTGATTGTAACAATTACGCTGAAACATTGATGTTCAACATTTCAGCTGGTCAACAGCGAGTGAAGACTGCTTGTGAGCAGCTTTTGTCTGAAGAATTTTCCTTGGGAACCGCGTTTACTATCGATGGAGCATCTATATTACAGAGTCCAGGATTCATCAAAACTTTAACAACGTCAAACTGGCATGAGAATGATCGAACTTACAGTCAGCAGGAAGCACAGGAAAGTCTAGCTCAAAAACTTTCCCAGTCGAGCTTTGATTTGACGGATTTGACGAAACAGATTCCATTGTGCCAGTTTTACGTATGTCCATTTATACACTTTGGTGAAGTTAGGACCATGTTAGCTGTCGTTATTCATCATTCGATAATGGACGCGCACTCATTAGAAATAGTCGTAAACAGGCTATATAGACTTGTATGTCATAACAATACTTCCGAATGTGTGAACGATGGTATAAGCAGACCTGAATTCTGCTCAAAGCTTCATGCATTTATCCAAGAGGAAGGCGCTTACTTAAGGTCTGATCAATACAATATTGATCGAGATTTTTGGGTTGAAACCCTCTCAACGCCTTTTGAAACCGTCGGCTTACCAAATACAAAAGCACCAGATATTTCTTCTCAATCATTTCAAGATTCAATGCCTTGTTTTGAATATCGTCTTTCTTTAGAGCTGAATCAAATGTTGCATACAGGAAATAATCAAGGACAGATCTTTTCTCAACTGTTGGCATCGTATCTCCTAACAATGGCAGTTTATTCTGGAACCACGGATTTAATTGTTTCGATTCCTATCTCCCTCAGAAACTACTCTGGCGACTTTGCAGCTCAAACTTTTCTCCAGATAAATACCCTGTTATTTCGCTATGATATTAAGGATTTGCTGACCAGTTCCTTTACAGATTTCGTGGTAACAGTGCAGAAGAAATTTCAAGAAGTTGAACAGCATGGTCGGTTCCCAATTGACAAAGTCATTGAGCTACTCCGAAAGACTTCTGATACGAAATCGGACGACAGAGTAGAACGAAAGGTTTTGCTCAACTATGATAGATCAATTTATCCTGTGGACTCAAACTTTCAGATTATGCGATGTTCGTCACAATTCTCAAAAGCGGATCTTAGTATTGATCTTGTGGTCAGTCAAGCAGAGACCGGAAATCGAGTGGAACTCATCATTGAGTATCGCTCTGATTTGTACCATTCGCAAGTCATTGAAAGCTTTACACAAATGATGGGCATCATTTTGACTAGGGCCAACAAAAACATTCAGAATATAACTGTGGCAGCCATGTTGCAATTTCCAATAAGTCTGCGTATGTTCACAATGCCACCACGACGAGAAGTAGCCAATAAAGAGGAGTCAAATCTTTCAGTGACTTTTTCTCAGCTGTGCAGAAACTCCCAGTCTCCAAGCCTTATTCGTGTCGGAGAAAAGCCTGCAATCGACTCTGTTCGAATTGAGCAACTCGCTTACCAAATGGCCAAACGTATTTTTTCACTTTCCGAGTTTAACAACAAGTGTCCTATCATTCTGTATATGCATCGGAATTGGGATATTATTGTATGTATTCTAGCCATATGGAAATGTAACGGATGTTTTGTTCCAGTATCCTATGGAGATCCAGGTCGTCTTCAAGAAATCGTCAAGGAAGCTGGTTCGAAAATTATCATTACGAATGAACCATCACTCATTAATGGTGAACAACTTCAGTTACCTGGTCTCCGTTGTCTGCAAGTTAAATCTCTTCTAACTCAATACAAAGACATTGTGATTGAGTTACCAAAGCCAGAAGGAGGTGAAAATATTGCTTATTGCATTTTTACTTCTGGATCAACGGGTACACCAAAACAATGTCGAATCACTCACAACAATCTGCAGAGAATGATTCAAGCCTGGAAAGCAGACTATAGACTTGATACCGGTGAGTTTCAATGTATAGTTCTGCAGTGGGCAGTGTTCTCTTTCGACGTATTCATGGGTGATATCATGCGTGCTCTCTTTTGTACTGCTGGTCATTTGGTGTTTTGTCCCGAAGAAAAACGATTGGATCTAGATTATATTCGAAACTTGATAGATTCTCAAGGGATTACAATTTTCGAAACCACACCAGGTTTCTTGTTTCCATTGTTGGCGGGATGTGACGCTGGAATGTTAAGTTCGTTGCGCATTCTAGTTGCGGGATCAGACAAACTTTTACAACATCAGTATAGTATCTTGCGATCCAAGCTCTCTCTTGATTGTCGGTTACTCAACAGCTATGGTATGAGTGAAGCGACAATCGATTCCAGTTTCTTCGAATGGAATTGTTCTGCCATGATTCCAACACCCTCTAGAATGACTCCAATTGGAAAAGCAATGACAGGGGTTGAGTTGGCCGTGGCTTATATACAAGGCAATGATGCCATTGACCTTCCATTTGGTGCAGTTGGAGAATTGTGCATTGGAACTAGAACTTGTGGTCCTGCAAATGGCTCTCTGGTTAAGCTTTTCAATAGGTCATTTATGCGAACAGGTGACAAGGCACGCTGGCTTCTTGATGGAAATATCGAACATCTTGGTCGACTTGATCGAACAATCAAGATTAGAGGAAGAAGAGTCGATCAGTCCGATGTTGAGACTCATATTTTAGCTGTTTTGAGAGCAGAAACTGTGGCGGTTCATGTCAATGTTGTTAATTTTAAAGATCGAGAATTGTTGGTGGCATTTGCTGTGCCAAAAGACAATACAGATTCGAATAATTTAATGTCTCTTCAACAGCTGAAAGCACAATTGGTTTCTAGACTTCCCAGTTATCTGCACCCGGAGGTATTAAAGTGGATTCCTAGCTTACCATTTTCCAAGAATGGAAAAGTTAATCCAAAGGGACTTCCGTCCATTGAAGAATCGGATATTACTGGATTGAAAGAGAGAGAAGGGTTAGCTTCTATGTCTGCTGATCCAATTTATCAACAACTGCAGGATATATGGAGGCAGAGTGGAGGTGCTTTGGGTACAGTTGATTCCACTTGGCTGGAAACAGGAAATAGTATAATGCTATTGATATTTCAAAACTTGTTAAAGGCATCTGGTTTTAAAGATGTCACTGTGTCGCTGCTTTTCGAGTATACGACAATTCGCGAACTTGGTGATTACTTAAAGGCATCATCGCATAAAATGTTCCAGGATGAAGATTCCTCTACATTGAGCAAATTTAATTCACAATCAGTATCGGATCCTTCTCCGACAACAACGCAAGTCACTAGAGAAGGAACAAAGCGATTTTCAATTGCAATTGTTGGAGTTGGGATTAGATTGCCTGGGAACGTTAATTCACTAGATGAACTGATCGAAGCATTATTGAAACCGGGTGACTTTGTTCGTCAATTCCCAGCAAATCGCAGGGATGACTATGTCAAGTGTGTTCCCTTGGTGGAAGCGAATCGTGTAACAAAAGCTAAGGAGTTCCAGGGATGTTTCCTGCAGTCTGTTGATGGTTTTGATCCCCAATTTTTCAGAATTCCACCAGAAGAGGCATGCAATATGAGCATCGAACAGCGACTACTTCTTCAAGTGGCCACTGAGGCTTTGGACGATGCTTCACTTCTTCGTTCACAGAACCGAAAAGTGGGCGTATTTATTGCCGCTCCCGATTCGAAATACTCTGAACTAATAAATACAGAAAATCCAACCGCAATTTCTGGAACTATTATTTCGATGATTCCTCGCAGAATCGCCTATTTTTACGATTTTCAAGGGCCTACAGAGCTCATAGATAGCGCTTGCGCATCTGGATTGGCCGCCATGGATAGAGCAATCTCTTCTATTCACACAAGCAACTGTGAAGCGGCTATTGTTGGTGGAGCGAACATTTTTCTCTTTCCACATCGTCAAGGAACTTTCAGTGACATTGGAATTTTGTCTCCAGATTTTCATTGTCGTTCTTTCGATGTTCAATCAAACGGCACTGCTGCAGGTGAAGGAGCCATTGCAGTTGTTCTTAAATCATTATCTGCTGCAGAACGGGATAAGGACTACATCTACGGAGTTATAGAGTCCATTACCGCAAATAATTGTGGAAAGAGTAGTTCTCTTGTGGCTCCAAAAGCTTCAGCTCAAGTAGCTGCTATTCGAGAGGCTCTCATTAGAGCAGAATTATCGCCTTTAGACGTTGATATAATTGAAGCTCATGGAACAGGGACTAAAATCGGAGATCAGGTGGAACTGGATGCCTTGCAACAAGTATTTCGTGAGCGTTCAGAAAGCAATCCTGTGAAAATTGGAAGTTCAAAATCCAAATTTGGTCACTTGGACTCTGCTGCAGGCTTATTGGGATTAGTCAAAATTCTCGCTTGTTTTAAGTCACATATAATCCTTCCAACTCATAATTTCTCTCAACCACACGAGTTGTTGCAATCAGATGCAAACAGGTTACAAGTATCCGTAAAACCAGAACCGTGGCGCATTTGCCACGATGAGACCGAGAAGTTGAGCGACATAAAGATGACAATGGATACAAGAGACGTAACACAGCCAACACATCGAAAACCAAAGCCCCGAATTGCAGGCCTGACTTCACTTGGACTGAATGGAGCAACTTATCATGCTGTACTTACAGAACACAAAGCACAAGAAAATAAACATATTGGACAGCAAAATTGTATGGTGCTCACGATCTCGGGTGCGACAGCAAAGGATCTTATTCTTCAACTTCATTCTATTGCGTCGTTCGTTAGCGGTAAAAGTGCAGAGTTTGTGGCCAACGTATGCTACACTATGGCAAAACGAAGATTTCATCGACAAGAGTTTCGAATGATCCTCTCCAGCTCTCATAATTCACATTCGGAGCTAATGGACACACTACAAGAGGTGGTTCAGTCCACCAGGGAGGTCTTGGCATCCGACAGCGATGAATCATGTCAGACCTTGTTAATGTCGTGTTGTTCCAGGCTTTTGGGAAGAAATTTCGTTTTAGTTGAAAATTCGACTCAGCCTGATCCACTCAACGATCTTCAGTACGGCGATAGGACATTTAACGGCTGCTGTTCATTACCTGTACCGTCTCGATTATTCAAAAATATTCGATGTTGGTGCCCCGAAAGGACAAATGGCATCCTTGAAGATCCAATGGTTAACAATGTGCGCTCTATACTAGAGAAAAAATTAATTCAAACTCTTGAAATCATTAGACACCTGAATATAAATCCTCCTTCAGATCTTCAACCAACTTTGTTGCACTTCTGCAATGGAATAATTCTAAAGTTTCTCCGTGAAAGAGGCATTTTACAATTTACTGGCATATTCAGTGATCTTTTCCGTCGTTTGCAAATGCATGAAAGATATCTTGCGCTGTTTACAGTGATGTGGGATTCGCTTCGCGAAGAAAATATTTTGGTTTCATTTGATGACTCCGAAACAAACTCTTTCAAACTTGATGAAGCTGAGCTCTTGGCTGATAGAGCTTTACAGGATGAATGTGACAGAGCTGTGCTTCAGTATCCAGCCTATAGTGATCAATTTAAATTTCCACTATACGTTTCAAAGTTTTACAATGATGTTCTGTGTGGTCAAATGTCGCCTTTGTCAGTCATTTATCCAAACGGTGATCTTTTCTACGTCGAGTCAAATTATGTCAAACTAGGGGATTGCATGGGTGACGTTCTGTACAATATGTACTGTCAGTTCATATGCGAACAAGTGAGTCGTTTGATGGTTTCTCGTAGTCCTGGCAGTAAAATTCGAATTCTGGAATGCGGTGCAGGAATGGGTTTGGTGACTCGACAATTGGTTGCTCGGCTTGATGAGATTAATCATGGACGAAACATGCTTCAATACTTTTTCACTGATCTTGGAAAAGCTTTTGTGGAGAATGCCAAGCGCATTTTTGCAGACTATCAGTTCATGAAATATCAAGTCTTCGACATAACTAAACCAGGAGTCCAACAAGGATTGCTTGGAAAGTTTGATGTCATTATCTCATACAATGTTATTCACACGACTCCAAGCATTCAAGACTCGTTAAACAACCTCGTTAATACGCTCGATGAAAACGGGAACTTATTTGTTATTGAATCTTGTCGAAATGAAACATGGAGTACCCTTGCATGGGGAGTTCTGGACGGTTGGTGGAATGGTCGATATGATAATCTTCGTCCAGACAACAATCCCATGATGGATCCTGAGCGATGGAAACGTGCTATGAAAGAAGCAGGTTTTCGTCAGATTGTATCATGTCCATCAGATCTAAATCCCGTGCTTGATGTTGAGAAACATATGCTTGTTTGCTCGAAACAACCTGAAACTGAAATTGAGCTACACAATCGTGCGGTACAAAAATGTTGGTGGGAAGGTTTTCGACCTTCAGATTCATTACAAGCTTTACAAAATGATACGCATAGGACAATCGAAGCTCTATCAAAGCAATCTGTTCCGTTAGCTACTGAAAGTGAAGAGTGGCAAATTCAGCCTGCTCAAGTTGAATCAATGATGCAGGAAATTTGGTGCGAATTACTCGGACATAAAACAATTAATGTTAACAGCAGCTTTGCTTCACTTGGTGGAGAAAGTCTAGTAACAATTCGAATGATTCAAGTCGTTCGCCGGTTAATAGGAGCGGATATCGAAATAGCTGATGTTTTTGCGTATCCGACAGTGAAAACTTTATCCGCACACTGCATCAAACTATTAAGAAAGTCTAAACGGTCAGCCACCAACTCTTTTCAACAAGAAGAAGCCATTTCACATCGTGTACACTCAAATGGCATAGCAAAGCCCAGTACTAATACTATCGTTGCTCACGCTCCACTCTTTGACTGTTCCAATGATGAGGTTTTGCAGCAACTTAATATGAAGATCGTGTGTATCTTTCCGGGGCAAGGCTCAGCAACGATTGACGAATTCAAAAACATTTCTCAATTTCCTGCCGCGCAACAAGTATTTTCGACAGCATCAAAAGTTCTGGGTTACGACTTGCTCGAAAGTTGCCAAGTCATTTTACAAGATCCCAGCGGTATGAAAAGCTTAGACATCATTCAACTGGCTGTGCTAACTTCCTCTGTGGCTAGTCTGAGAAGCATAGAAGCCGGAGAGCAAGGAGAAATTTTACAGAGAGCTGTACAAAATCGAACCGTATGTACTGGATTGTCTTTAGGTCAATATAGTGCACTCGTAGCAGCTCATGTTCTGGATTTTGATACTGCAGTGGTGTTAGTGCAAGCTCGAGCGAAATTAATGGAGGAAAAAGGACAAAAAGGTGGTGGTATGCTTTCAATTGCAGGTATCGACCTCGATTCACTTCAGAAAATGTTACAGACTGGAAAATCTTCTTTGAAAATTGCAAATTATCTTGCTCCAAATCATTTCGTATTAAGTGGAAGCGTTGTTGAAATTGAAGCCTTTGAACTTCACTTTAGCAATCTGCATGGAAATGTTAGCATCAGGCGTCTTCCTGTCTTGAGAGCTTTTCATAGTAAAGCTATGAAGGATGCAAGTGATGTTTACAAGAATGAGCTTCAGAAATATCGTACGGCTTTCAAATCACCACAAACAAAACTCATTATGAATGGGAAAGGAGGCGCAGTTGTAGTAGAAGCTGGCGAAAAAGCAGATGTTATTTTTACACTACTCGAAGAATACGATATCGATGAGCCATGTTATTGGAGTCAAATGAACGACAAACTGCAAGAAATATTTCAAAGTGACACGAATATTGGATGCATTGAAGTTGGATGTGGAAAAGTATTGTCTCGAATTCTGCAGCGAAGGAAATTTCCAAATGTGGTTGTTCGGTCAACAGGTTTTGGGCTGGAGCAATTAATCCAAAGACGACGACCATCAGAAAAACCAATTGTGATTGCATCACAACAGCAACGACTTCGGATCGTAGTTCTCCATGGCATGTCTGCTAATGGTGAGATCATGAAGACAGTGTTGACTTGGCGTAGATGGAATCAATTACCATATGATTTTGTATGTCTCACGGCCCCACATATTATTCCAGCCTTGCCTCACTGCTACAGCACAATGGATGAGGCTGGTCAATACTCGTACACGTCTGATCGTTATCGATCATGGGGAATTAGTCCAGAAACAGCCAGAACGCTCTATAAAGAGAAGATTGAACTATCAGTAAGGAAAATAGACAATGAACCTGAGCTTAGCCACGAACCAAAAACTGCATGGAGAATACTTTCGGCGATCGGTAATGATAATGTTTGCTTAACGCTGTGGAAAGAATCTTTGGAATCCATCAAAGTTCAATTGGACGAAATCGGACCAATTCATGGCTTGGTAGGGATGTCAGAGGGAGCATTAGTCTGTGCCCTTTTGGTCTCGGCACAAAATTCTGATATGAACATTAATCACGGACACAAGTTTAAATTTTCCATTCACATATGCAGCGGAGATCCACAATCTGTTCCAGAATGTGTTCGTCAGTCGGCCGGGCTCTCTACTTTGACTACGACTAGTTCTAACTTCAAATCAGATGGCCTTTTTGCTCCACCATCGCTGCATATAATTGGTGGAAAAGATAAATTCGTCAAGGATGGAGGTGTAAAGCTTGCAAAACTTATGAAAAATAGCAAAATTGTCACCCTACCAAATCTTGGTCATGAAATGCCGTTTATTGACAGCAAATCAACAGTCGTCACTGATTTTTTACAAGAATTTGTGGCAACATAAATGCTGCACGTAGAAACTTCAATATGTTTTCTTTCTTAACTTACGAAAACTTTCACATGCTTAAACTTTCATTTCAAGGTGATTTGTATGTCCTAAACTTTCGTTTAAAGAAGAGCTATACTACTTCTGAAATCAGCATTGTCATCTTTACTGTACTACGTTAATTTTCATTAAAGCAGATTTATTTGAACACATAAATCCATTTATCATTTTTTTAGTGCAACGCCAACGTTCAAATTCATTCTCTAAGCTCTATCTAACAATCCCAATACTTCATTTTACTTATTTGCCATAGAAACAGGAGGAGGTATTCGAAAATTCAATTACTCGTACGAAATGTCAGCAAGTTCGATTTATGACGGCTTTATAGGAGGACACTGCAACAAGACGTACAGCACAAAAATAAACTGCATAAATCTTATATATGTGGTTTTTGATTCCGAGGAGTTGGGCGTAGATGAAAACAGTACCGAATCGTGCAAGTGAAAAAGCCATATAAATCAAGGGCATGACCACATAAATCTGATAAATATTTATGACCTTGGTTAGGCTATGATACAAAGAATTACAATTCGAACAATCTCCATAGCGTCTACTGCGACTCCAGACACAATCTAACTCACAGTTCTGAGTACAGTTTAGATTGGCACACATTTCGAAAAGTAAAAACTGGTTGCATAAGTTCTAGAGATTGTTTAATAGTCACTCAAAATGAACTACCCTATGGTCACAGCGATAAAGCAAGCCCTAACTAAAATGCTTTATTTTAGCTCGCTAAAATTCTCAAGCATTGTTTGTGAATAGAATGAGATCATATTCCAACCTTCACCAACAACAAAGACAGTCTCCTTCTTTGAAACGCTGAAACCGAACTGGTTAGGCATCATCCGGTTTACCATGATCCCTACTACGGTAGATGAAATGAAAAATTCGAAAATGAGAGAAACAAAAGGACAAATTAATTCTCTCGTATGGTTTCAATAGAACCATAATCTATGATATCAATAGCAATTTCTGTTCTGATCACCAATGATAAAAAAGTACACTCTCAAAAAAAAAAGATTTTTTACGAAAATAAAAAAAGATCTTTCGCTGGACACAAACTTGAAACCTTCTTTTAGTTCCATACAAAAAAAACTTTCTTATCAAATCTTCCACAAAAAACTTACACTCCTTTCTCAAATCATCAAGGATTGCCTAGTTTTATGCAATAGATCACAGCCTTATGGTTGCTGGTGATCATTTTAAATGCAGAAACTTGAGCAATAGCAAACATTGGTCTCGGTAAATATTTCAGCGAAAACTGAAGTGAAACTAAATTGATTGGTTGACTAATAGTCTCTTGTTTGGTGTTTTTCAAATGGACTATAAGCATCACGAGTGTTCGAAACGAATATATTTCAGGAACATTTGTATTTGAAAATGATTGATATTTGTTTGTTTCATTCACTATTCGTTCTTATTCCGTTCGATCGATTAATACTTTAAAAAATTTCAACAGACATTCGCTTTCTGAGTCAAGTATTTTCGAATCGACATCAGTCTGCAGCTTAAATTCGAATACATGCGGCGTAAAATAACCCGCTCTTCAGGATCTTTAGATTATTATTACACAAATATTTTTGTTTCGAAATATGATAAGACCTCTAAGAAGTCGATTTTCATGATGAAAATCTTTGGAGTTAGATCTTTCTGAAAAACTTTACCGTGTATATAGTACCTACAGCAGAGAATATTCAGAAATTTTTGGAGTTTTCTACCATATCATTAGAAAGATATTCACTAATTACTTTTTAATAGAGTAATTAATTAAATCAGACTAGTGTGGTTCCTGAAGGGTTAAAACAACCCGGTACAGCATGTATACCTGTGATGGGAACACGATGAAATTGACGCAACTCAGCGCATATACGCATATCTGCAACGTGGATAAGCTGAAATATTGACAAAATTAAATCCTCATAAATCCTCCCTAGATCAATACATCTCATAGAAAAATAAATTTCAAAAAAGAATAAATCTCGGCATGCTCCCTAACCTTTAGGTTGATGTAAAACCTATATACATATATATATATATATATATATCCTCTTTCGGCTACAAGTATATATTCATTCAAATCTTTTATAGTTATAGGACAGATTAAGACGTCTACAAGTAAGTGAAAATTATTTCGAATTATTTGTCGATGTATGTTTTATTCTTATTATAACTAAATAACAACTTTATTTTTTGCTTATAGTTGATCGACATCAGTAAATATTTTATACAGATTTGGATTGAAAATATTTATTGAATTGTAATAATATGTCTAAACCGACTTTTGAAACGAAGTCAAACGATATTAAAAATAATACAATACCAATCACCGATTATATACCGAAACAAAGGTCTATATCTAAAAATCCGTATAGTGATTCCAACAAGTAATGAAAATCATTACTTTTGATATAATAGAATCTTGGCTTTTATAGATTTCATTTGAATGAAATTTCTATTTCAAATGAACATAAAATTGTTCATTCTAATGATAATTATATTAGCGATAGCGATGAGATAATTAATGACGTTCAAGAAAAACATTTTGAAGGAGAATTAGATGATGTTGCTACAATTCAACAAATACAAACTAATATGACTGTTCCTCCCGGTGGAAGTGAAATGTCTGAGCAAACACCTGCTCACCAGAAACGATCCGGTTTTCTTTCAAAAATTCTGTTCGTTTTTTTTTATTGAAATGTAATATTTTCATTTTTTTGTTCGTTATAGTCTTTTTCGTAAATCAGAAAAGTCTAAGAAAACTGAAACTCGTCATTTGAAGCTATATGAATTGTATAGATTTGCTAATAAAATGGATGTTTTATTGATGATTATTGGTACCATAGCCGGTTAGTTCTATAATTTTCTGTGTTATTTTATATTCTTTATTTCATTTTTATTTTTATATTTAGCAATAACAATTGGTGGTAAGTGTTATGACTATAGCATCAAAAAGTAATAGTTAAAAAACATTATTTTATATTGACAGCTCTTTTTCCATTGTTAATGGTTCTTTATCAAAGAGTAATAAATAGTCTCGTTGAATTAGGAAAATTACAGACATCTGTTAATGCAAGTACTGTCATGCCTATAAACTTTGGTGAATGGTAACTTGAATTTATTTTTTGTTTTTTGTATTTTTTATACTGTTATTTCATAGTTCTATTCTATCAAACAACAGTACCCGGATTCAGCCACCTCAAGATGTTATACTTGCAATTATAAAGTATTATGTTCTTCTTGGGTTTATTAACATTCTTTGTTATTGGATTGCTTGGGCAAGTTGGAATATAGCTGCTGAAAGACAAATTCGACGTATGCGGTATGTAACTATTTTTATTGAAGAATAAGTTTTACATGTTAATTATGTTTTTAGTTATGCTCTTTTTCGAAATATCTTAAGACAAGAAATTGGTTGGTTTGATGTACATAATGCAGGTGGATTAAATAATCGTCTTATCACAGATTTAGGTAAGAAAACCAATTAAAATATTTTTATTTTCTTATTATTACTTCATTTTCAACATTTATAGATACTATTAAAGATGGAATAAAGTATGTCACTTTTAATAGGATTAATAGTTATTTAATATTATTGATGGTAGTGAAAAGATGCCGGATTTTATCTCACTTCTTGCTCGTACGTTAGGTGCACTCATCTATACTCTTACAATAGGATGGAAATTAACACTTGTCTTTCTGTCAGTGTCACCGCTAATAATTATTACTTTCAACTTAGTAGTTAAAGTAAGAAAACTTTGAATTTATATTACTACTTCAACTTAAACGAAATTATCTTTCAGGTCGTGATAAAATATACAAGTAAAGAAACTGAAGCTTTTGCATTAGCATCATCGGTTGCTCAAGAAGTATTACAAAACATTCGAACAGTGACAGCATTTCATGGCCAAGCGAAAGAAGAAGAAAGGTGAATAAATATTATCTATCAACAACTATTTACAACTTCATTTTTCTTCGTTTTAGATTTGTTAAGAACTTAATTGTAGCAAAAAAAATTGGAATTAAAAAAGGTCTATATATGGGCATATGTCAAGGTCTATCACAACTTTTTACGTTTCTATCATTTACTCTCACATTTTGGTATTGAATCTAAATGCTCGTTAATTTCTCAGACTTAAGTTTTTCTCAAACAATTCAAGGTATGGTCCACAACTTGTTCGAACTGATTGTACACATTACTCACCCGGTACACTATTGGTGGTAAATAGATCATATATTTTTTCTGTTATCTATTCATCTCATGTAAAATTTTTATAATTATAGGTGTTCGCTGCTTCTTATGTTAGTCATTTTCTTGATATATTAGAGAGTATCTATAATAATTTATATTTATATTTATTAGGTTGCAACAAATAGCATGTCACTATTTATTCCGAATATTCAAAATTTTGCAGAAGCCTTAGCGAGTGCAAGTTATGTGTTCGATATAATCGATCGAGTAAGTTGTAGATTATTTCATTACAATCATGTAAACATACATTTGTTCTTTGATCAGCAAACAAAAATTGACGCATCAAGTGCAGATGGTGATAAACCACAAAATATTATTGGTGATATTGAATTTGACAGTGTTACATTCACTTATCCTGCACGACAAAAAGCATCTGTATATTTTTATAATTTTTTCACATTATTTTATGATCAATATTCCTTTATTATTTAGATTCTTAATAAATTATCATTAAAAATTCCATCTGGTAAAACTGTTGCTTTAGTTGGCACATCAGGATGTGGAAGTTAGTTTGTCTATTTCCCTGGTCAATCTCATAATTTTTATTTCATTCATAGAAAGTACAATAATTCAACTAATTCAACGATTCTATGATCCAGATGAAGGTCAAATTTTACTTGATGGAAAAGATATCAAAACATTAAATATTGCCTGGCTTCGTTCACATATTGGAATCGTTAGTCAAGAACCTGTTCTTTTCACTGGATCAATTGAAGAAAATATTCGTTTTGGAAAAGAAAATGCAACTGATGATGAAGTTCAAACTGCTGCTAAAATAGCAAATGCACATGAGTTCATTATGACATTTCCAGAGGTATTACACACTCCCTCTCTCTTTCGCATTGCTTTTATTTTCTCAATTAACATTCTTATGATGTCTAGAATTATAAGACACTATCAGGTGATAAACTAAGTGGCGGTCAAAAACAACGAAGTAAAAATGATGAATATTTATTGATAATGAATAAAGAATATTATTATTATTTTAGTTGCTATTGCTCGAGCATTAATTTCAAATCCAAAGATTCTTCTTTTAGATGAAGCAACAAGTGCACTTGGTTTGTTATTCTTCTTTGTTTTTATTCTAACCTTACAGAAAAAAAATACTATATAATAGATAATACAAGCGAACGTATTGTTCAAGATGCATTAGATAAAGCAAAACAAGGTCGAACAACAATTGTAATTGCTCATCGTTTAAGTACAATAAGAAATGCTGATTTAATAATTGGATTAGAACATGGTCAAGTACTTGAATATGGAACACATGATGATTTGATGGAACAGAAAGGTCTTTATTATGTATTAGTAACAGCTCAAACTCAAAAAGAAAAGGAAAAAGAAAAAGAAAAAGAAGATGATCCAGATATTGATAAAGAAGATGATGAAGTCGAAATAGATTTTGTTCAACAAAATTCAAGTACATCGTTCTTATATTATCTTATTTATAAAATTGATTCTATTATTGATTTTAGCTCCTCATAGCTATTTAAAACAATCGAGTGCTTTAGGCAACGATTTGGATGATAATGATGATGAAGATAAAGAGATAGCATTCGATAATTCTTCGACGAAAAAAAAGAAATGTTTTCGTACTCCATTTGCATTAAAAATGTTGAAACTCAATGCTCCAGAATGGCGTTGGATTCTTCTAGGTACAATTTGTTCCATCATCTATGGTGCTATGCAACCACTTTTTTCACTTTTATTTGCTCAAGTCTATGGTTTATTTGCTATACCAAGTATTGAAGAGCAAGAACGTTTAACAAGAATTTATGCAGGATCTATTTTCGCAATTGGTTTTGCTGGAGGTGTAGCCCTACTTCTTAGTAGCTTTGGATTTGCTAAATCAGGCGAAGCGTTAACTATGCGTATGCGAAAATTAACATTTTCTGCAATTCTTCGACAAGAAATGAATTATTTTGATTATGAGTCAAATTCAGTTGGAGCTATTATTACACGTCTATCCACTGATGCATCTGCTTTGAAGGTTATCATATCTTAACTAAAGTTTTTACAAGAAATAATACAACATATTTATAGGGTATGACTGGTGCCCGTATTGGAATCATACTTCAAGCATCAAGTACGATTATAACTGCTCTTGCTGTTTCATTTTCAGCTAGTTGGAAATTGGCACTTGTTGTCATCTGTTTTATTCCGTTAATGATGTTAAATGGAGTACTTCAAGGTAACAAACAAGGTAAGGCTGGTCAATCGAAAGATAAAGATTCATTCGCTGAACAAGGCGGACAGGTATAAATAAAGAACATTATCACTTCATTTTCTGTTGACTTTATAAACTCTTTTAATGTATAGTATGCCACACAAGCTATAGAACATATTCGCACAGTCGTGAGTCTTCATCAAGAAAATCATTTTATTAATCTCTATGAGAATGCATTTAACCAAGAATTCAAGTAAAAAACTTTGTCACCTTTTTTCCTATTGAACTGATTCTATATGTAATGGTCACATTTAGGAAACAAATGTGCCGTATACATCTAATTGGGATAGGAAATGGAATTGCTAATTCAGTATTTTATTTTCTCCACAGTGCCAATTTTTCATATGGTAGTAAACTTGTCGCAGACGGAGAAATGCAATTTAATGGAGTAGTCAGGTAAACGATGTTTTGATATCTCTGTTTGAAGATACACACATATTATTTATTAGAATTTTTTCTGCTATTACTTATGCTATGACGACTGTTGGTCGTTCAATGTCTCTGATTCCTGATTATTCGAAAGCAAAAAAAGCAGCATTACGAATCATACGAATTAATGAACGAAAATCACAAATCAATCCTCATGATGAATCGGGCATCATTTTGGTATTGCATTTACCATGAATACTTTTGTTTCTAGAACAAGTAATTTGTATTTGATATTTAGAATGAAGTTATAGGTAATATTGAATTTCATGATGTTCGCTTTCGATATTCAAGTCGACCCACTGTCCGTGTTCTCCGAGATTTTTCATTAAAATGTTCAACCGGTGCTACAACAGCACTTGTTGGTCCATCAGGTGGTGGGAAATCAACAATTGTTGCATTATTACAACGATTCTATGATCCTTTGAAAGGAAAAATTTTACTTGATGGACATGATATAAAAGTTCTTAATCTTCGATGGCTTCGATCATTTATGGGTCTTGTTCAACAAGAACCAGTTCTTTTTAATCTTTCTATTCGTGATAATATTGCTTATGGGGATAATAGTCGGGAAGTAAAACAAGACGAAATTCAAGTTGCAGCACGAATGGCTAATATTCATGAATTAATCATTTCATTACCAAAGGTTGTTTATTCACATTTATTTTCAATCTAATCTATTGATATTATAGGGTTATGAAACATTATGTGGAGCGAAAGGTAGTCAATTATCAGGAGGACAAAAACAAAGGAGTGAGTATAATTTGATGATGTTATAAGAAAGAAGTGGATGTATGTTGTTGTAGTTGCTATTGCTCGAGCATTAATTCGTTCACCAAAGATTCTTCTTCTCGATGAAGCCACATCAGCATTAGATAATAAGAGTGAAAAAATTGTTCAAGCAGCATTAGATAAAGCAAGATCTGGTCGAACATGCTTGACTATTGCTCATCGATTATCAACAATTCGAAATTCAGAAACGATTGCTGTTGTTGATCGAGGCAAAATGAAAGAAGAAGTGAGCGAGAAATTTTGTTTATTTGTGGTGAAACAAACAGAGTTTTTTTTTATTGATTTAGGGTACACATGAAGAATTGTTGACATTAAATGGAGTTTATGCTAAATTAGCATTGGCGCAAGAGAGATCATCTTAATTCGATATTAACGAAATACTGAATGTCAATTATATTTTCTTGATAACAATCCACTATCGAATAATTTTTCATATTACATATATATCCCTTCAATAAAATATAATAAATAGAAAATTTATCTTGATAATGTTGTGTAGTTTTCCTCTAACAAAATATAACTACTAATTGGACATGTTGGTTTTTTAATAAAAAATATGTTGAGGATGAAGGTGAGGATCAAGTCAAAACGATACTGTGTTTATGATTTCATCCTCTCTATCGGATATACCAAAATGTTTTTGCAACATCTTTTATTTCTCATATATCTCGACATTGATAAATGATAAAATTTCAGTCATTTTGTGTATATGAAAAGCCTATAATGAATAAAGAAGGACGACTAACTTTCTATCAATGTATATACAGTGAAACCTCTATATATGGGCACCTCTATGACGAGGGCACCTCGCTTATATGGGCACTCGTCGGAACGACCGATCGATTTTTGCTGTAAATGAATTTCTCTAAGAAGGGCACCTCCGACCTCTGCCCATGAGCACTGATTTTCAGCCCATACTGTACTTTTACACCCCTCTTACATGGGCAGATATTATGAATATTTTCTTCAACGTTGTTCTTTTTCTCGTCGTACTTTATTGTTCGAAGAAAGGGAGAGAGAAAAGTTAGTCCGATGTAAAAAAAGAAAACTACTCATCGATACATTTTTCACTGTTCTGTCAATGAGAACAAGAGTATAAATTGTCATGTTATTTGACATTACTCTTCAATATCAATAATAAATGACGACGTGTCATTACCTCACTCTCGATGAGAAGATTACATTGATCAACGACTATACTGATGCCACTAGACTATCACAACGCAAATTATGTGAGAAGTACAAAGTGTCAAAGGGTGCTGTATATAATATTATTCAACGAAAAGACGAATACAAGCACGATTTCCAATCAAATGCAAACACGTCAACCACAACTCCACCAACTCGTCACTGATATAGAATCGAAACTGGCTGATGCTTACATTGATTCAAAAACTAGCAAGCAAAGTTCTATTATTGATTTCTTTCCAAAAGCTTGATTGTAAATACGAAAATAGAAAATAAACTTAGATCAAATAAGATATCAAATAATTTAACATAAAATATTGGATACACTCAGAGATATAAAGGTCGCTTAATACTACACAAGCATAGGTGCCCCTTATGGTGTAGCTTGAGGAAACATTACTGATCGATATCTATACACAAAACTCTATAACGCGGGCACCTCCGTAAGGTGGGCGATTTCAAATAGCCCCAAAGGTGCCCATCTAGGGTGTGAGTATGGGTGTGAGTGTGGGTGTGGGTGTGGGTGTGTGAGTGGGGTGTGGGTGGGTGGGTGTGGGTGTGGGTGCTTGTTTTTCTTTCAACTACACACCCACCCGCACACATGCCCACACCCACACCCACACCCCACCCACGCCCTCATCAGAAAGACAGATAAGTCTAAAGTTTTTCATCTAGGAAAACTTGATGACTATCAAGTTAAAGCTCAAATATATATGACTAAGACTAAAGCATATCAAGATTTAGGTAAAACAAATCCACTTGAATCTTTAGTTGAACGTACAAATAATTTCCTTTATGGTTTATGGATTAATAAACATATTACACAAAAATAATATGAAAAATTAAAAGTAGGAAACGATGAGGCTGAATTAGCCCATCTTTATTTCTTACCTAAAGCACATAAACCAGGAACACCATTAAGACCTATAATGTCTGGTCTTAAATCTCCAACTATAGAAATATCTAGATGGTTGGATAGTTTGTTAAGACCATTGTTCGATCGTCTAGCCATAAATACAACCGTTAAAAATGGCCTTCAACTAATATAATAAGTTGAAAAATGGTCGGCTACTTACCTGACACCAGCCACATCATTTATAACAATGGATGTTACTGATTCATATACAATGATTCCACAAGAAGGTGGAGTAACAGCCATAAAAAAACTAATGGAGGCATCTGGTTTAAAACAAATCGATGGTGTTAAAAAAGAGATTATATTAGCTCTTACCAGATTTGTTATAACTAATAATTATTTCTATCTTGATGGGTCATATTATAAAGAAATAAGAGGTGGAGCTATGGGTTCACCCTTGACCCTCACTATAGCTAATGCATACATGTACTTTGTTGAACGTCCCATTTCAAAATGGGCCAACAAAACATGTTCATTATACTTTCGATACATTGATGATTTATTCATAATGTCAAATGTACATGCAGATATATTAAAAGGTCTTGTAAATTTCTGGAATAGAATCGATAAGAATATCGAGTTTTCAGAATCTATTGGACAAATTCCAGAGTACCTTGACGTAAGATTGATGATTAATGAAGAAAAATTGATGTCTGAGTTTTTTCATAAACCCTCACATGAACCATATTTTCTTCCTTTCACAAGCGTACATGCTAAACATATAAAGAAGAATATTCCATATGGAGCTCTTGTAAGAGCAATCAGATATTCTTCTACATATAATGCCTTCAAACATGAAGAAGCTCATATATGCATGTCACTGCTACTTAACAAATATCCAATAGAATTTATTCTTAAACAATTTGAAAGAGTCCTACAGACATTTCAATGCGCAGTGCCTACACAAAATAACTATTCTGAAATAAGAAAGTTTTTGTTAAACGCTGAAGATAATAATACAAAGAAGGCTGGAATTGATTTCGAGGTCAACATCATGTGTCATTTCTCTTATTGTAAAGGAATGCATGATTTTTCGACCCGTTTTCATAAACTCTGGAACGATTGTTTTTCAGATACAGCCATTTGTAATATGAAGCCAATTATCGGTTCTAGAAGATTAGATAATCTTCAAGATTATCTTGTCAGAAAGAAACCAGAAAAATCAATACTAAAAATTAAATGAACCACTTACCTGATGTATATTTCATCAAAAGAACACAACACATCGCATAGGTGTACTAATTTATATTCGGAACATTTCTCTCTAATAAGAGTTCCAATCTAATTAATACACTTTTCTGGGATAGGAGTTCTATTATTATAGTTAGAACACTTCTCTAACATAGAAGTTCTAATCAATTTAGAACACTTCTCTTGTTTGCAGATATGTATCCTGTTTACAGAATAATATCTATGGTTGGTGCAATCGCGATAACGTTAACAAATAACACAATGATCGTCGATCGATGCATGGTTATTTCCGGTCCAAGATCATACCTGTTTTACCAACAGCGGTCCTTTCTGACCAAATGGCGTCGTTTTCTCTTTGTTGTTCGTTTTTCATGTATAATTAGAGAGGTCCATTCGACCATCTAATTTTCTTGTCAATCCTATAGGTCCTTTAGACCATAAGATTTTGTTCTCATTTTTTTGTTGTTGTATAAACTAGTTTTTTCGGATTAGTTTTTTGTAGATTCTGATGACCTGTGGTTTAAATCACACAGAAACTAGTCAACCAATAAAACGGCAAAAAAACAAAAAACTTCTTTTTTTTTCTTTAATTTTTTTTTTCATCGCGAGAGTAGTGTACTCATTAGAGAAAGGTTATATCTGAATAAGAATAACCAACTACTCATAATTCTAATAAAGTTGGCTCAATGAGCTCTATCGAATCATGTAAAAATATTGAAGAAAAATATTTGATTCGCTTTTTGAATTATTCACGCCTTATATAGAAAAGAGAAAACTCACTTTAGTACATAATCAATGAACATAGTGTCGGTATTTATGTTGTGAGTCTGAACGTGTGAACTTTAGAACATTTGAAAACAATGTTCAATATATGATTTGATGCAGAATCAAATGAGCTACAAAATGATATAAAATTTTTATTGGCAATCGACTTCTGACCAAGATATTTAGGCAAAATACTGAAAAGTGAAAAATATTTTAGAGGACATTAATACACTATATTTTGACTTTTTCGGTTCTAATTCAAGATAAGGAAGATATATCATATATACAGCTTTGTAGAGCAAATGAAGCTCTACCGATTGGTATATGACTCGATTTGAACAGTGAAAAAGTTTCAAGAAAAAAATCCATAAAAAGTGATAGGTCAAATTTTGAGTTTTTTTTCGCAATTTTTAGTAGTATACTTGAGGGTAACTCAGTTCGGTCGACCTTAGCTGACCAGCAGTAGATCTTTAGACCGCAATATTTTGGATTATTCTATGGTACACTATGGCCTGATTTCCTATGGGGTGAGATTTGAAATCTGTTAATCACCATGTTTTTCGATATGTGAAAATCTTCAGTTTTTTCATGGACCGTCTCTTAAATATTTTTTAACAACTCTCTTTTTCTCTACAAAAAAATTTAAATAGATGTCGTGAGCCAATAGTCATTTATAGTATTTGTGTTTCTACGCATTCATATCATTTGATGTAAGCATTGTTCTTTCTTTCTGTTTCTTCATGTCTTTGTTCCCTTGTCTTTCTTTCTTTGTTTTCTTGTCTTAATATTACATGAGCTTGCAACACTTGTATCATGCAGTCATTTTTAAATTATGATCACGAAGAGAGAATGATGGAAACATTGCTGTTGAAGTACTATATTTCCATGAAAGTTTTTTTGAGTGAATTCAACAAAATAGAATTTTTTAATGAAATGAATAGAATAAAAATATTTAATTGAATGTTAATAGAGTCATCTTCGCATGAAATAAATCAGATATATTTATATGAATAAACAGAATATAAATTTATTTTATTGCATGTTGATAGAATTACTTATATAGGAATTAAAAATAGAATTTAAAAATAATAAACAGAATGAAACCTTTGTTTTTGAGGGTGTGGGTGTGGGTGTGCATGTGGGTGTGGGTGTGGGTGTGGGTGTGGGTGCGGGTGTGAGAGTGAGTGTGGGTGTGAATGTAGATCTATCGTTTGTATCCATATGAACACTCTTATTCACACAAACACCCACACCCACACCCACACCCGCATCTGAAATTACTACATATAAAAAAAAGTTTATGCTCATATTTCAGCCATTTCGAGTGCGGCTGAAATTCCGAATATAGGGTTTGATAGAACAAAGTCTCCTCTACAAAATGTACTAAGCCACGAAACAGTGGAATATAGCCGTTTTTAGTTTCTGAGGAATAAGTTTGAGCACCCTTATTTCTATCATCGGTTCCAGTATTACGCAAAAATAGCTTTTATTAGAGCAATGAAAAATAACAATTCATATATGGGAAAATGCGCCGCACTTTGGGAAGCAAGAATATGTAATTGGAATTAATTTTTGTCCATATAATGCTGAAAAAGTCCAGACCACAAAATTTGATAATTTTCAAAAATTTTTAATTTTTCGATTTTCCAGCAAAACTTGTGATTCATATATCTCTCCGAAGGAACATTCGTACAAGCTGAAATTTTTACCATAAATGTAACTTATCAAACTCTACAAGATAAGGATACATTCGATCAATTTCAAGAACACGTGTGTTATCGTGGGAGAAATCCCATGGAATAGGCCCTACAGATAAGGGTCTGAGCAAGAGGGTACGCTCTATCTTAGAAATGCTTCTACTTTCCACATGAAAAGGAGATCATTCTATTATGTTCGTTGCCAATAGTCATTTTTAATGATGAAAACTGAATATAAACCATAATGTGTCAAAAAAACTCCTCTTTGAGACTCATATCACGTTTCTTGAAGAATATCAAAAAGTAGTATAATTGAAGCTTATTCAAAAATCAAAGAGTCGGCAAAATCACCGGTCTCTTTTGCATGGGTTCCTCCACATGCTCTTCTCCAGTTTTCGGCCTTGCGTATGAAGTCAAATTATAAATCATCAGTCCAATCGTCAAGACAAAAAGAACACATTCGACAACGTCAAACGCTATTTTGAAGTTATGATACTCAAAAGGCCAAATGTTCACTGCAATGAAGGAGGTAGCAAGTGCGACAAAAACGATGCGCAATATAAAACGTGATACACGCCACAGTACATTATTGGTGTCAGCAAAATCAAAGAAAGCTCGATTGAACACAGCATGAAAACCCATGTTCATAAGAACCCAGTTTCGAAGTATTCTTAGTTGTTCTCTACCAGACAGATAATCAATAAATGCATTTTCGCACGGATCGTTTGCTTTAAATTGAGGTCGATACAAATTGTTGAAACCACATGTATCTCGCTGAAATTCACATGTACCATTTGCGCCAAGATACACAGTTCGCAAGCCGCGTGCAACAAGAAAGAGCATTGTAGCAGAGAATAAGAGTGCTTGATGACGCATATACCGAGCAGAATGATTAAACGCCTCTTCATAACGATGAAGTTGACGAAAATTTTGATGCGCCAGTTCCGTAGCTGCGAAAAGACTGATCATTTTGACAACATAAATAATATTAACTGCTAATCCACCACAGTACAACGATCCTATAATGGCATTCACGATGGCAAATGTGAGCAAGAAGTAAAGTTCAAACGACATCCCAAGAGCAGCAGCTGCTGAAGTATAGAGAATAATTGTGATCTCATAGATGGGATATTCAGCGCCATAAATAAATTGTATAACAAACGATGGTGAACTATACGATTGGTTCGCATTGACAATAGCAAAATCAATCAACAAAAGAAGACCGAGTAGAATTGAAAGACAACGAAAAGCGATCGTACTCCGACTAATAGGACGTTTCCATCGTGCAACATGCCATTGTACGAATTTGGTATAAAGCGTTTTTACACGTGTTTTTGAAAAATTATCGCACATCAGTACTTCATTATTAGTAACATGTGGGTAAGGAGGAATTCGAAGCTCTTGTGGGGAAAAAGTCGCATACCTCTGTGAAATTCCAATTAGCTTCGTAATCGGCCAGCTTAACTGTCTCCCAAGCTTGGTGAAAGGAGTTAATGTAATGACCGACGGTTCTAATCGAGAAGGGCACGACAAAATATGGGTGAGTTGTGTTCCTTCGTCTGTTGTCGCAGAACTCATAGGTTGCGCGTTCGATAATAACGTCAAGGACACCCGCCGATACATGTCCACCGTCTCAAGGGTTAAATATTCTTTTCTTCCCCCTCTATCTTCTCTCCATAATGTTCTACCAACGAACAGTATTTATACCCGTAGAAAAAAAGAAAAAGGTAATTAGTTCATCCAGGCCATCAATATATATTCGTGTCTATACGCACGATCGTATCTGCCAGAGATTCGATCGTATACTTGTCTTATAATGGGTAATAAATATGGGGTGTATTGAATCGAATAGGTAGACGATGAAAATAACATGTTTTTACGCAGTACCGTATTTTATCATGTCCGATGACAGAAGCGTCTCCCTTTTCCTTTACTTTTCACTTTAGTCTTGCTCCCTGTTGAAGTCTTTTCCTGTCATCACACTACAAAAAGTAACCTATTCAGATTACATTATGAAATTTCATTTATTATCAACTATGTTTTTTCTCTTCTTAATTTTATTTAATAAATTTATTGAATGTGATGATTTCTAAAACGTGAGACATTTGTCTATTTGACTGATGATCGTCAGCAATACTAATGAAAAAATTCGGCGATTTGAATACAAAGAAATTTTTTCAATTGACAATAAAACAAATGCTCAAGGATCATAAGAATTTTTATACGATTCATAAAAACTCAATCAATCAAGAATCAAATATTGTGCTACAGTTCTGACATGTTAAAATCAAGACGATCTGAATTTAATGTAATAATCGGTTTTTTTCCTCTTGATCGAGCTGGTTGATTGCCTGGATTTGCTCCACGAAAAATATCGGGGTTGATAAAATTTGTTCGTCATAAAAAAATGGAGTTTAGCATGAACGCCTTGTAAAGGTTGAATATGCGATTGAAAATCTATTTCTGAATTATAATAACTGTGGATAGATTCCATTTGCACCAAATTATGAAGATTGTTTTTGAGTGCTTGTTTGTGGTATTGAATTGGGATAAGTAAACGAAACAAAGTGGCTCCTTTTACTTTTAGAATTGCGTAATTAATCAACGCATCTACACTTTCGTAGTGAGACTGTTTGTTTAAGTTAACCATTTCAATCCTAAAACAAGAGCCATGCGATTCTTGTCATCAGTGATTTCGACCATTTCTCTTTAAAACTGATAAAAGTACATTGTGTGTTAAGAAATGTGATGCAATTTTTTACTCGTTAGACGACGACAGAATAAATATTCTTGTATCGATCTAAAGAAAATGATCTGTAACTATTTTCCAGTCGAGTGAGTAAACGTATACTCATACTCATTACTTTCGCGCTGTGACTCTTAACTATGGAATAATTTGTAACCTACGCGTATTGTGTCACTCATTTTTTATTACACGTTGTATTTTTCAACATTTATTCTTATCTAAAAAACATTTATTCTTATCTAAAAAACATTTATTCTTATCTAAAAAACAAACTGTAAATTAATTGCTCTAAAGAAAAAAAACAGAACGATAAGAATCTTACTTGAAAAAAACCAACGCAACTACGTGCAACGATTCAACTTAATTAATAATAGATATCAAACTTTGATTGATACAATTTTCGTCGACCTCGATATATTTACTTTTAATAGCTTTTGCTTACTTCCTTGCGTATAAATGTTTGAATAAATAAATTTTAATTCCCTATTTATTGGTCATGATTAGGGATGTATCGAGACCGAGCCTCTCAGACTCGGTCAGTCTGGGACTCGGTCAGTCTCGGACTCGGTCAGTCTCGGTCTCGGCTAGTCTCGGCCGAAACCAACCGAGAGCGAGACCGACCGAGATCGAGACTGACCGAGACCGAGAGGGTGTGGGTGTGGGTGGGTGTGGGTGTGGGGTGTGGGTGTGGGT
>CAJNOL010000696.1:20717-46747 GCA_905250125.1 Rotaria sordida | reverse complement strand
GGGGTGTGGGTGTGGGTGGGGTGTGTGTGGGGTGTGGGTGTGGGTGGGGTGTGGGTGTGGTGTTGGGTGTGGGTGTGGGTGTGGTGTTGGGTGTGGATGTGGGTGTTGGTGTGGGTGTGGTGTTGGGTGTGGATGTGGGTGTTGGTGTGGGTGTGGTGTTGGGTGTGGATGTGGGTGTTTTGTTGGGTGTAGGTGTTTACTTGCACCCTAATCCACACCCACACCGACACCATACCCGCACTAGTAAGGTCATAATTAGGAAGAACACCATCGAAATCAATTGTCTGTTGTAGAAAATCGTTTAGAAGAGTATCGTCGATAACATCAGGACAAAGAAGAAAGTCTTCAACAAGAATGTCGTTTAGAATAGCATTGTAATGATTATTACCATCAGGATGAAAATCATGAAGTAAAATGTCGTTGACAATAATATTATCATCATCTTCAGGCTCGTTGTAGAAAAGAATATCTAATTGACCGTCATCTGTATCTTCAACAATATCCGGAGTATTCTAAAGCAAAGGTTGATATTAGAGCTTTAAATGCTTTTGTCAGTTTACAATGGTTGATTTTTTTCAGGGCATCTGCTGTCAATATCTCAATCCTTTTTTAATCATTTTGTACAGTATCGAAGGTTGCATGAAATATAAAAAATTGATCCTGGGATCTCTTGACTTGAAAAATGCTAGTCGATAGAAAAAAAAACAAAATGGTACTGCTATTATGAGTTTTTCTAAGGTACGTGTAATTTAGTAATTGAGTAAAATGTTTTTTGATATTTTCACATGGCTCAATAGAGCTCATCGAGCTCTACACAGTTATTTAGATTAAAAGTTTTTAAACCCTTTTTTGGGATAAAATTTATAAAAAAAAACATTTTTTTCAATTATTGAATTACTCCCATCTTAGAAAAACTCATAATAGTAATATTATTTTGTATTTTTTTTCATGTCATTTCTTTCTTAGCATTGAAGTTTGTTTGTTTTTATTTTATTTTATATTCAAGAGTTTTTCGTATTAAATAGATATCTATAGATAGATAGTGCTCGGCCTCTACTATGCAAACATATAACGAAATAAAATTAATGTTATAAAGTTTTAATACACGGCTAAAAACAAATAAGTGATACGAGACTTTTCAGGTGCACTATATATAAAGAACTACCTACATTGATGCTAGGATATTCATAACGTCCTGATAGATTAGGCATCTAAAAATAAAAAAATTTATCAGGACAATATTATATATGTTCGTATTCAAAGATGTGAAATAAAACTGAAACATATAGAATAAATGTAATTGTACACAAAGAACAAACAAATTAGAGATTGTTCACATATATCTTTGCCAATTTTTCTGAATTTTGGAATGACCATCTTTTATTTCCTTAACTATATGTTTTTATTGTCAATTCTCTTCGTCTTTTAACGCATAGTCAAGATAACTTTTGTGTAATTATTCTGGTATGCAATTCTTGGCGACTGCAGTCGCCTTTGAGTTTATATTGAGATATAGAAATTATTACAAATTGTGATTTAAGAAAACTGATTTTTGTCTTGACGCATCATCTATGAATAGATCATTTATATCAGTCGTTTAATATAAAAGAAAACATTATATTTTTATAAATAGATTCTTTCGAAAAAGATTTTGAAAGCTGGACGTCCAGGGAGAAAGGATTCAGTCAAAACCCAGTATTTTCGGATAGAAGGAGGAAGCTAAAAAAATGCGATGTCTGTGTATATTTGCTTTATGGATGACTCTAAACGAATTAGTTTTGTTTTCTAGGGTATTATTTTCGAACAAAATATAAACTTATGGATCTTCATCCAGCGTTCAAAAGTTTTATTCCCATGTAAGATAGTTTTGGAGCCATGATATGATGATGCTACACATTTTTTCTGATTTAGAAACAATACTGCCGTAAGACCACTTGCTCAAGGAATCCATGAAAAATTATATAAGTTAATCATTAACCATTACTTTGAATTTATTTTTGCTTTCTATTATTATTTCATCACAAACAAATAATACATAGCATGCAGAAAGTTGACTCTGGAATTTAATTGCGATAAATTATCTATATCTAAATGGATGGTTTCAGTTTATTGTAGAACTTTAAAAATATTCATATGTTATCATTAGCAATCAATTCCTAGAGAACAACAATAATTATCATAACAGTGCAAAACTAGCGTAGAATGTATTAGTTTGTCAAGAAAGACTGTTTCCATACTCCTGCTTCAATATTTCTTTTGCGTGCAGATGAACTGTGTTCTACCTCAAGCGAAATAAACAAGAAATAAATCGATTATATTTTGAAAATATTTATTGAAAATATTGAGGGTATCAGACAAAACTTCGACACAAAAGATTCTTCTTAATAGTGGATCGTCGTGAAATTTTGATTATTGAAATAAGTAAAAGACGAGTCTTTTTAGCAATACTAGGCAAGCAGATTATTTCTCTACGTGTGTAAAACATGTCTTGACATCATATATGCTACAAATCTGCTCTAAACGGCCAAAAATATTGATCGTCATGCACATTCAGTCTCGTATATTTTATATTTAAGACAGATGCACGGATCACAGGATCTGTCAGGATTCCAGCAAATGAGTCGTTCAAAAAAAGACATCCTTCGCTTAATTTGTCAGGATGCTACGATGTGCAGTCGGCGACAAAAGTTTAAGCGAATTTGTTTTTTCGATTTTTCTTTCACATGAAGAACTACTGATCTGATTCAAGTGGTGATATAGATAGTACGAGAGGCCGACTACATGATTCAGTGTAGGAGGAAACTCCATTTATTTATATAGATTTTTCATGATTAAAATAATTTTTCCCAGCCGAAAATAGGTTTTAGCACCATGCAGTATTTTGCATTTAGGGTGTGGGTGTGAGTGTAGGGTGTGGGTTTTGGTGTGAGTGTGTGAGTGTGGGTGGGTGTGGAGTGTGGGTGGCTGTGGCTGTGGGTGTGAGTGTGGGTGTGGATGTGGATGTGAGTGTGGGTGTGGATGTGGGTGTTACTCATCATCTTTTTCATACCCACATCCACACCTACACCCCACATCCACACCTACACCCCACATACGCACCCACACCCACACTCACACCCACACCCACCCACACCCACTCACCCGCACCCACACCCCACACTCACCCACCCACACCCACATCCCACACTCACACCCCGCACCCACCCACACTCACCCACACTCACACCCAACACCCACACCCACACCCCACACCCCACACCCACACCCACACCCACACCCACACCCACACCCACACCCACCCTTAATATTCCAAAGCTTTGTATTATTCGTACAGAGAAAGATAAATTATATGTTAATTACTCAATAAAGTTCCGAGTACATATAAAATAAAACGAATATTCTTTATTTATTAGATATAAGCATATGATTAAAATACTAAAAGTGTTATATCGAGACAAAAAACAGATTGCAGTATTGATAATTTTTGTCAGTTCTTGAATGAAAAATAAATATTTGGAAATTGTGTGACATTAAAATGACATGGTATTGCTATTTACATTTATACAAAATTCGATGCATGTGAAAGAAATATTCTTTTTCTTGTTGTTCAATTCTATTATTCTTTGATAATAAAAAGAATATTAATTGAAATTAACATATCAATAATCATATTCAAGTTTGTCTCTGATATTTAAAAGAAGCACAAATTATTATTTAAAAGAGTTTCGTTTTCAGTATTTTTATACATCTGAAAAAGTTTTTGTTTTAGTTTAATTAAAACATTCTCTTATTCTTCTTTTGTTTTTTCTTTTATTTCAATTCATAATCTAATGATGGATGCAGAAAATTTTCTAGAGTGCTGTCAAATATAGAAAAATTATATGCATCTGAACAAAATGAAAACGTTCTCTTTAAGGATGAAAGAATCTATTTAAATCAGAAATTTTTTTTTTAAAGCTTTTGTTAAATAGTGAATATTTATAGAAGTTACAGAAACACTTCATTTTTTGTTCAAAATTTTAATTAAAATAATTTGTTATTTTTTCTTTTTGAAATAAAATTTTAGTTGAAGTTCAGATAAATTTTGATTTATTTTCATGATTAAGACCAAAATACTTGATTCTTAATCTGTTATTTCTATTAATTCTCACTGTTTGAGAAAATAATTATTTTAATTATTTAGTTTTTTTGGTCATTTGAACGTTACTCTTCTATTTTTTTGTCGAGGATTAACTATTCTTTTTGTTTTTTTTTTTAGAAATTAATAATTATTTGTTTGTTATGAAATGTCATCATTGAAAAATTATTTAATCAATTTAAATATATTTGAATCATCGACTGATTCAACAACAACAGATGAAGAAAAAGAATATCAACGTCGATTAAATATTATTGCAACTCGAATCTTTTTCATTGTTTTTATCATTGTTCTAGTTGGACTCACTAGTATTATGAAAACAAGAAATCGAAATATACTTATAACAATTGAAAATCCAAGTGAAGATCAATACATAAATTTACCATTTGATGCTCATTGTCCATGTTCTCGTATATCATTATCCTATGGTGAATTTATTTCAATTCAAACTCGATTTCATCAGATATGTTCAAGTGATTTTATATCTGATCGATGGATTAAAACAATTAATTTTGGTTCAAATACAACATATTTTTCCGCTTATGATTTTCGAACAGAAGGGAGTGCAATATTTCAATCACTTGAAAGTTTTTGTCGACTTTCAAAAGATTATGCTATTCAAAGTATTGATTCATTTAATAAAGATTTATTCATAAGTCAAGAAGTTTTAAAAGAATCTGTATTTCGATCTCAAACAAATGTCATTATTCATCAATTTCAATTATCATCACCTATTGAATTGTTAACAGAATTAGAATTAATAGAAAAAATGATAGCCGGAAACCGTATTCTATCTGCTCTTCAGACTAATTTCATGCAACTGTATACGCCTTGGTTCTACAACGTAGTTCAAATTTGGATGCGTAATCGAGCTTTCCGGGTTGCACAGCATTCAACATGTTCTTGTCGGGCCCGTATTGATTGTAACATGGAATCAACGATATTCGATATATTTGAATCGTCTGATTTTGAGCATTATCCACCTACTGGTCAAATATTAATGATAATTCCTGGAATGGTGCATAGCTGTTTACCAGTAAATACAATTCTTCTCTCTACATTAGAATGTTTTTACAATCAAACGTGTTTAAATGACCTTGTTTCATTATTACCTACGACTGGAACTTTTACAGCAATGCCACAATTCGAACAAAGTCGTTATGAGTTAAATTCAACAATACAAACTATTATTGATAATTTAATGATTGAAGAATGGGTACCCAATATTTCTTATAAGAAATATTATGAACAATGTGCTCCTATTTCATGTACTTATTTTAAGAATGAAAAATATGATTGGAAATTTGTACTGACACAATCCATTGGTTTATTAGGATCTATAATAATGGTATGTAGTATTATTATAGAAAATCTAGTTAAATTCATTCTACGACAACCATCTCAAAATACAGAATCAATATCTTGTAAGTATAGTTGTTTGATTTATTAAATAGAATATGTTAACTACTTTCAATTCATTAAAATTTCTTTCTATGAACATGAGTAGAGCGAGGTAAAGTTTCTAAAGAAAGCAATTGTACATAGAGTTGGAACCGGACCGGTTGAATTGTTTATTGGATTAGTCGGTCTTCGCCAGTTTTTACTGGTTTGACAGAATTTCTAAACTCACTCCGGTCCTCGTCATAGTCAAGTCAAAAATGAATTTTTATAATTTTCTAGATATATTATAATTTTTTCATAAGAAAATATATTTGGAGCAAGTTGAAGTTGTTTAATCTAAATAATTACATTTTTTTTTTGAAAAACATCACTTTCATTTTCTCTAATTACTCTACAAATTTTAATTTTTTTTTCATCAAACTTTATTTCATTTCCTAGAAAGCACGACTAAAACAGTTTAACTTGAGATAAACCTGTCAATTTAATTATTTCATTAATATTTTGTTATAGACCAGATTTGAGATTGAATCATCATATGAACAGAAACATTAGCTTTGTCTGTGAAACCTAAGTGGAAAATTCATGACTTGTAGATTAGCAATCGAGTATCAGATAAATAAATAGTTTTTTTTTGCTATAGGGAAACATCGCATATTGATCTTTGGAAAAAGTTCACACATATATGGGACTATAGTATCATATTTTTTTGTTGAAAGTTACCAAAAACAAGAAAAAAAATCTGAAAACGGGTGTGTTCTGGGGCCTTTTCTTTTCACCGATCATAGATTATCTAACATATCGGTCACTTTTTGCCAGTTTTTACTGGTGTGGAATATATTTTGGACTGACTGGACCGAACTGGTTTGAAAATTCTAGACCGGTACAAAATCTGACTATACATATCACTTCACTTTAGAGTTGAGAGATGGACAAGTCGTGGTATTACACCACTCCATCGTTTGACAATATTGAAGTTTTTAAAGATTTTTTTTTTCTTAATTAAAATCTAAAAATAAAATTATTTCTTTCTTTATTTTATGTTTAGTAATAATAAAGATAAAAAGACTTGTGAAAAAAACTTTAATTGAACTAAATATGTTTAAACATGATGGAAGTAATCAACATCAAATCAATTATCAAAGAATTGCAACTCGATTTTATTTATTCGTTCTTCTCATTTCGCTTATTATCGTTAGTTTCTATTTATTATTAAATAAAGATCTTCAACAAAAAACAATTCATCAACCATCAGAATTTCAATTTAAAGAACTTGATAAAATTTATTCTTCAAATCTTTATTGTCCATGTTCAACAGTTTCAATGAATTATTCAACTTTTATGACGATTGAACCTTACTTTCATCAAGTATGTTCAAGTGATTTAATATCAGATGCATGGATTAATTACTTGAGCGGTAGTAGCTTGATGAACGATTTTCTTCCAATATTTAACTATGAAACTTCTGGTGTATTCCACTTTCAATTATTGTCAATGTTATGTCAACATGCTCAACAAACAGTTAATATTAGTATCAAAACATTTCTTCAAACACAATTTCTTTCTTCACAAGTTATTTCTCAAAATCAATTTGAAGCTAAAATTAATTCATCTATTAATGATTGGAAATCTCGAACTATTGAACAATTTTTACAAACAATTAAAATATTTCAAGTTGTATCACATGGAAATCAACTTATGAGTGAACAGTTTCGTTATTTTGTTAATAATATAGACTCGAATTATACAAAAATTTATCTTGACGTACAAGAATATTTCAATTGTTCATGTACTCTATCTTCATCATGTCTTATCCCTATGGGTAGGTACGGAATCAATATAATTACTTCGGAGATTTACACGACATATTTCGTAGTCCCAAATTTTTTTCTGGGTTGTTCTCAAATCGAAGGATTAATGAAATCAACATTAGAATGTTTTTATAATCTATCATGTATGATTGAAATAGATCGAGATTTAATTTTTTCTCTTGGATCATCTTTTAATTTTTCAAATTTAAATGAAAATCTTAATCCACCAAATGAAACAATTGAATCAATTCTCAATAAACTTATGATTGATTCTTGGACATGGAATATTTCATTTTCTTCATATTATAATACAGGTTCTCCATCATCATGTACATATGAATATATTAGTCGAAATGATTTATTCTTTATTATAACAACAATTCTTGGTATTTTTGGTGGTTTATCTCTTGGATTAAAATTACTTACTTTAATTATTCTTCGATTTATTGAGAAAATAATTAATAATAATTCTTTTAATGAATTTATAACAATGATAAAAAACTTATTTGTTTGTAATACTGAACAACGTCTTATTAATCGACTTCATTTTGTTTCTCTTTTACTAATATTATCTTTAATATTTATATTTTCTGCTTTTAAATCAAAATCAGTTACTGTCCAAATAAAAAAACCATCACTTTCAAATTATAAAAATTTATTAAAAGATCATTCTTATTCTCTTCAATGTTCTTGTTCACAAATATCTTTTCCATATGAAACATTTCTTAATATTGAACCTCATTTTCATGATTTATGTTCAAGTCAATTTATTTCTAATGAATGGATTAATTATATTTATGGCGAAGGTCATCTTTCTCGTCGATTTTCATTCAATGACTATCGTTATTCAGCTCCTGGACAATTTATTTTACTTTCTTCACTTTGTAAACTTAGTCAAGATAAAGTAAATCATACCATTTCACATTTACTGACAAGTTATTTTATTAATTCTCAACTTTTATCTGAAAATCTTTTAATTGAACAAATTAAAATAATTCTAAATCAACTTCAATCAACTACATCCAATTCATTTCTTAATATTTTAAATTTAATTCGTGAAATAATTGGTTCGAATATGATGATGAGTGCATGGAGTACTAATTGGGAATATGTTTCTCAAATTGAATCTACATCTACTAGTTCAATTGCACGTACAGCACCTCTAAGTTATAGTGAATGTAATTGTGGATTATCATTTAAATGTACTCAATCATCAGGAGATATGATGAGTGGTTGTTATCCACTTGAATCTATTCTTCAAACAAAACTTTATTGTTTTTATGATCAAAATTGTATTGATTCGAATGGAAATTTTAGAAGTTTAAATATGTCAACATTGGAAAAAAGTCAATTTAATTTAAATTCAACGATTAAATCAATTTTAAATAATTTAATGATTGAAGAGTATAAAAGTAATTTATCATATGAAAATTATTTTAATCAATGTCAACCATTATCATGTTCATATTCTTATATTAAAACTCATGATTTAGCTCAAACAATAATATCTCTCATTTCTCTTTATGGTGGATTAGTTATTATAACTCGTTGTTTAGCAATTATTTTTGTTAAAATTTATCAACATAAAAAAAATCGAATTAATCCCGAAGTTCTTCAACAAAATATTTAATATATATATCAAAAAAAGAAAAATTAAGAATATTGAAAGACAAATGAATTAATGTTGTCAAAGCTTTTGATGTTGTACTCGAATTATTTAATAAACTTATCAATCATATGAACATTATTTTTTAATAGAGATTTATTAATTGTATAAAATTATTATTTTTAATAGTATAGATCAGATCTATGTAACTCAATTCATGAAATAAGTTTCACAGAAATGAATTTGAGGGTGAGAGTGACGGGTAAGAAATGATCCACAGTTGGCTGGTCTCACTCAACGTATGCGTAAGAACATTGATGGTACTGGATGGTGTCGAATGGGTAAACTAATGCTCATAATAGGTCACTTCAATCAGACTGAAGCACTTTACAATGAGTTAATCAAGAACTCTTCTAGTGACAATGACAGAGCCAATATCTATTATCAGCTTGCATGTGTGAAAAAGGATCGAGGAGAATACAAAGAAGCGGTTTCATTTTTTGAGAACTCTCTCGAAATTAAGCGAAAACAGGGTGTGGTGTGTGGGTGGGTGTGGATGTAGATAAAGAGGAGATACACACCCACACCCACATCCCACATCCCACACCCACACCCACATCCCACACCCACACCCACATCCCACATCCCACACCCACACGCACATCCACACACCCACACCCACCCACACCCACATCCACACCCACACCCACCCACACCCACACCCCATACCCACACTCTCACCCACACATCTACACTCACACCGACACCCACACACACACACATCCATACTGATACCCACACCACCACACCCACACCCGCACCTCCATACCCACACACCCGCGCCCACGTCCCGCACACCCACATCCACTCGCATACTTACACACCCACAGCCACAGCCACACCCAGACCCATATCCACACGCTTGCTTGAAGCGGAGACATATTTGAACACACTAATCGTGTCTTTTCTCCGGAAAGATAGAATGTCAGCAGAACATGTAATGTTGTGACAAATATCAGAGAGATATAATTAATATCGTTTTTCTAAAGCTCGTGCTTGAATACAACTTCCTTTGCCCGCTGAATGTAATTGAGCGTTCGTAGATCAATAAAAGCTCTAGCTTTTTTTCTGTTCATTACAAGGAAGACTAGTCAACATCATTTTCAACACGACAAAGATTTCTCATTTAAATATATAAAGCAAACGACTGAAGTCGAACCGACACATATTTGTTTGACGAAGGTTGTCACTGAATTTTTTTGGTCTGATGACGATTAGTAGTGCTTACCGCATATTTTTCTTGTCAATAATATTGTTTTCAAATAATTTCGAAACACGGTTGGTAATTAGTATTGAAGTATGTAGAAAGAAAATTGGACCCACTTTCCTGTTCTCGAGCCCTCCCCTCCGCCTCAAAGACTGTGCCAGACGGTCTAGCATCACAGGTTAGGACAAATAGATAAAATGGAAAACAATTCCGAATGTTACAATAATCGATGTGACTACGCCCCATCCTAAAAGACTGGAACGTACTGAAACGAGTCCATCGTGCTTTACATTTTAATTCCGTAGGGATTAACTTGAAAGCTTTTTAAATTTCATTTCTTTATCTCATTCAATCTGAGATCATCACGATTCAGTTGCATCTTGTAGATGTTGTTAATTTTTGAAGGTTTCTGACATCTGAATCTAGGCCAGATTTCATCAGACAACAGTTAGGTATTGCCATGGAATTGAGACCGAGTTCTGTCGCAGAAGTCACTAGAGTTCTCCGTGAAACATGGCTACAAAGAAATTGCTTATAAGAACAATCTGGCGTGTTGTAAATTGCCTCTTTCTATTTTCATCGAAAGTAAAGTGACAAAATAAAAAGTATTTCGTGCATTCTTTTTTCACTTGAGAAAGCTTAACACATTGACAGTCTTAAAGACGCAGTATGACAGCATTATCATGGTCACATATGTAATTCGTGTAAAAAACACGTTCTGTATACACCTGATTCTAAAATATCAAGTCATTTCATAAATACCAACCGATTGCCGTACATCGTTCAAAAGATACAGAATGGATTTGCAACACCAAGCAACACAAACGAGCAGACAACACAGTTCTGATCGCAATTTCTATGGTTTGACATTGAAAGATGTTCTCAAATTGACTTCTTCACTGATTCTTCCTCTTGTGCTTGGCATCTTCACCGTAATAAGCACCACTAATCAACAAAAAGAAGCCATGAGACAGCATGAAAGAGATGTATTGCTACGGCAGCAAGAATTGGACATTGCAAATATACAAAATGAACTTCAGAAACACATGGCAGCTCAACGATATCAACAGGAATTACTTTCCACTTACATCGGAGATGTAGGTAAGCTTTTGGAAACACTAAATGGCACACTAGCATCGAGTCATGTCATTGCTGCACTGGTTCGTGCAAAAACATTTGATGCAATAGGACAACTTGATGGTCTACGTAGTGCACGCATCATTCGTTTTCTCTATGAAGCTGGACAGCTAACTAACACAGATCAAAATAATGCATTGGATATTTCAACAATGGAAGTGATTGGAATCGATAGGAGCGCCTTTAAAACTGCATCCAAAATTGGAACCTTATTCTTGGTTGGTGTTGTTTTGCTAGATTGCAAGCTCAACAATACCCATATGCAAGATGTTGACTTTTCATCTACTCAATTCGAAAAAGTTAATTTTTCATCGTCTCAACTCGTCTATGTTAGGTTTTCGAATGCTACGCTTCATAATGTTGACTTTTCATACGCCCACCTGAGCTCTGTCGATTTGTCAGCTACTGAGCTCGAGAATATTAACTTTTCATCTGCTAATCTCAGCAATGTCCGTTTCTCATTCGCTCGACTCTCAAATGTCAATTTTTCGTTCGCTCGACTTCAAAACGTTGATTTTTCATCCGCTAAGCTGCATAACGTTGACTTCTCATTTGCATGGTTCTACAATGTAACGTTCAAATCTAGCACGCTTCAATATTTGCAGTTTCACTCTGCCATGCTAGGTAACCAAGAATCTAGTTTAAGTAGTTTTACACATATATTTTCCCATCGTACGTTTAGGCTTGACTGATTTCAGCTATGCAACGATTTTTCAAACAATATTGGAGCAAAGCCAATGCCGTAGCACCGACTTCAGTCATGTCAAAATATCAGGATCAACATTTTTACATGCAAACGCTAAAAGAGCTGTTTTCAAATATGCTCAAGTGACCAAAGTTGATTTTAATCAAAGCAACCTATGTGAAGCCGATTTTACTAATGCTACAATAGAAGACAGTCCACTGTCAAGTGCTCTCTCAATTAGAGACACTGTATTTTCTAATGGAACACGTGGTTGTGATTCGAATTTGATCAATGATAGTCAAGTTGGTTGTCACCTATCTCTTATCAATCACTGGAAACTACAAACTGGTGTAGTAACTACGGTTGACACTGCCAATGGATGTCACTTCTCATTAGTGTCCTATGACATGGGCGCAACCATGTTACGATACATTCAAATAGCCAGTGTTTGGAATTCTGATCTGTGGCCGTTCTCAAAAGTCCTCTTCGATTCACACATGGGAAAAGATGTATCAATACAGCTCACAGCAATGAACAGCGGCGAAGAAATTCTTCTTCAAAGAAATATGAGTAAGTTTATAAATGCTAGCAATCACCATGACACCTTCTCGTTTTAAAAAGGCTCAATTGGAAGTAGCATTGCAATAGCATTGCATAAAAACATACAAAAACTGGAGATTTTAATCAGGTTTAAAGCACAACCTAATAAAACTTTCCTTAACAACAGCTGGCTCGACAATATTAAACTATTTGTTGACTACGACACGCAATTCGATTATTCACGAGGTATGCAATCAGTGATTTTCTGAAGGCAGCCATCTTCTTCTCGCTCAATCAAATTCATTCTTTTATCCTCATTATTTTGAGTTCTAATATGGTTTTGGTTTACTTAGGGCAATTTCATCCAGCAGATTCCCTGTGCACGCCAAGCGAAACTTTTCTCTCCACCAATAAATCCAGAAAATCCTAATCAATTCTCATCAATAAGTTTAGAAAAATAACTAGATACTTCACTAGCGACACCGATTTTTTGATCGCATGAAAGAAACTCACTTGGTGTGGTCATCTTTAGGAGGAAGAAAGATCTTCGAATAAAACAGAGCAGTAGTTTGCTAGACTTTTAGAGCTAAAAGGGTTCATATTGACGCACCTGTTGACCATGAAGTTTTTCCGAGGTGAACTCTCCCAAACCACGAAATCGACAGAAATTCAAGATCACTTCAATGTATCAGGTCACCAAAATTTTCAAAATAATTCTACCAGATCTAGCTCATCTGATTAGATTGGTACGAAAAGAGGCGTACTATCGAATTAGCATTGCTCTTTTTTCGAAGATCTCCTTACAGTAATCTCCAGGTGTAGTTTTTTATGTCAAAAAATCTTGGTAAAAACTAAAAGTGACATAGATGTAAGAATCGGTACGAAATCCTTTTTTCTCATAGGGAACTAGGAACAGACATCTGAATATTTATCTGTGGAAAGAACATTTTCGAAAGTTTTACGAAATTCCCTTCAAAGAAGACGAATGTCTCCTTCATAGCTCTTTCTTCCCACGAGAGAGAAGGGAATCTCTTCTACAACGACGATCTCTTTTCTTTTTCGTTCATTGTAGTGATTCCCAATATTCCAGTCGATGCCCGATGGAAACAGAATGGGACGACTGTTGCTGGAGGCCATGGAGAAGGCAGTGCCACCAATCAACTCAACCGGCCTTATGGTCTCTTCGTTGATGATGATCAAACGATAGTCATTGCTGACTTCTACAATCATCGTATCATCCAATGGAAGATGGATGATACGAATGGACAAGTAGTAGCTGGTGCCAATGGCCTAGGAAATCGATTGGATCAATTGAGTTATCCAGTCGGTGTGTTAATCTACAAAGAGACGGATAGTCTTATTATCTGCGATACCAACAATCGACGAGTCATACGATGGTCTCGTCGTAGTGGCACAACTCAAGGAGAAATCCTCATCGAAAACATCAGTTGTCTTGGACTGGCCATGGATGATCAGAGATATCTCTACCTCTCTGACTACGGCAAACAAGAAGTAAGACGATATCAAATAGGAGACAAGAATGGAACTCTCGTGGCTGGTGGCAATGGCAAAGGTGCTCGTCTCAATCAACTCAGCAAGCCGACCTACATCTTTGTCGATCAACAACAGACTGTCTACGTGTCAGACAACGAAAATCATCGTGTAGTGAAATGGAATAAAGGTGCAAAAGAAGGGATTGTCGTCGCTGGGGGTCAAGGCGAAGGGAATACTCTGACACAATTGTATCATCCTAGCGGACTGTTCGTCGATACATTGGGTACCATCTATGTGGCAGATTTGGAGAATAATCGAGTGATGCGGTGGCCTAAAGGAGCGAAACAGGGCACTGCCATTGTGGATGGAAATGGTAAAGGAGCAGGAGCAAATCAGTTCAACTCTCCGAGGGGTTTGTCCTTCGATCGTCAGGGCAATCTCTATGTCGTCGATAATGAGAATCATCGTGTTCAACGATTTTCAATCGAATAAACTCATTACGATGACTAATTTTTCTTTGCTTCCTCGCAAATAAATCGCTTTGAATTGATGAAATGAATGGTTTATTCTATTTGCGCGCGCGACCAGGAACCATCCTGATGGAGCCGTGACGAGCGTAATGCTCATGCACGCATGGGACAGACTCATATCATTCATATCCCTCCCACTCGAGAGATATGTCAATGAGTCCGGAGGGTCCGGTCGTGTGCCATGGACACCAAGACAGTTCCTGGCCGGGCTTTTAGGGCCTACCCGGAAGGCCTGTAACTAACGGGGATCTAATCTCAATGGACATAACTTACTCCTTCCCCCTACTAACACTTACTTTTCTAAGTCTCACCTAACTCTCCTCAATCTCAATATCACTATCTATTCTCTATTTCCCCTCTCTCCCTTATTCTCATCTCAAAAGAAAAAAAACAATTACTCACCGTGTTCGATGTTGATAAAGACGCGAAGATATTGAGGACTAAAAAGAAAAGAAAATTTAATCCATCTTATATAATGAAAAAAAACGAGATGACTTACTCCACTGTTATCTATTTCTTCACTGTTCATTACCTAAAATTTAAAAAAACAATGCATAAAAAAGATCATAAGAGGACTTACCACCCTCCATATGATCCAAAAGAAAAAAAAGAAAAAGAAAAAAAATGAAAAACTGATACCTACATTTTATTTTATTGCTTGATGTAGAATTGAATAATTTTGTATCGTCGAAGCCAAGCTAAAATATAAAAAGAAACGATTATTATGTGATTCAATAAATTAAATGATTTTCTATGTAAAATCATTTATATTTATACCTCGATGATGGTTATTGAAAGAAAAATTACTTTTTCCCTTTGTCACAAGAGAGTAATTAAAAGATGAATCTCATTAAGCTATAATCAGGACACATACATACATTGAGATATATTCAATCACAAATATCTCAATGTATGAGTGTGAATATAGCTTAATTGATATACACGTTAATTATGCTATGTTATCATCATGGGCGGCGCAAGGTCAGTTCTGTAGGGGTAGCAATAACCTATTCATTCATTTCTTCTCTTCTCCCCCCCCCCCCTCTCCGATGATCAGTCCGATACAAAAAAATTGTTTTCACTAGAACTTAACTTGTCAAAGGTACTATATGAAATGCTCGAACAGTAACTCATTCAGTAGCGCATTAAGCCCGCGTTAATTAGTATATGTACTTTTTCTTGAGTAGATTTACTTCTTCAATTTTAGTTTTCAAACACTCTTAAATGTTCACAAATGTTTATTAATAATAGGAAAAATACATTCTTGTTCGAGAATTATATGCAATTATTTTTTTCATTTTCAAAAAATTTTTTTCTTTCATCTTTTTTTGATACAAAATCAGCTACTATAGCATCAATATCAATTTCATAATCTTGTTCTATATTTATTAATGCTAAACATGTTAATCGTTCTTGTCCAGTTGTATTTCTAATGTATGTTTTTATTCTTCGTAACGCTGAAAAACTTCGTTCACAACCACATACGTTAACAGGTATTGTCCACATGATTTTTAATAATTCAGCCATTGTTGAAAGTGATAAATGGAAATTATGTTGAATAAAGAACTTTGTTGATACTGCTAAACTCCAATCTTTTTTTTCATCAAGTGCTGTTTTGTATAATCGCTATTCAGCCCTTAAATCATCATAATTCATATTGTAAAAGCAAGCAATTTCTTTTAATTCATCGTTACTTAATAATACTTTTGTTAAGAATAATTTTTCACATAAAACAACTACAGATAAATAGTTTTTATTAAATATATCTTTAATAGATGTTACAATTTTATCCAACACTGCATAAAACGAATTAACTCGATATTCATCTTTTATTGTTAAATTACTTGAATTAATATCACCACCACCTAATTTTAATGGAACTTTTCGTTTACGACGTTCATGAGGTTCATCAATATTGTTATTCATACAAATTTTCATTGATTCATGCCAAATTCTTTCAAATTCATCTTCATTTCTTAATGATTCAAGTGTATCAATTGTAATTTTAACTTGTGCTAATGCATCAGTTAAAGTGATATTTGAACGTTGTAAGAATTTTGATAATATTTGTGTAATCATGTAGATTTCAGTCATCATATAAATATGAAAAATAAAGTCAAAAGTTCTTATTACTTGTAATAATATATATGAATCACTAGTTTCAAGTTTTTCCAATGTATTTAATATTTCTAAATAACGACTAAAAATAACTTTCAAACTTTCATATCGACAAGCCCACCGAGTATCTGATAATTGTTTTAATGATATGGACACAATACCGAATTCTTTTTGCAAATCTTCAAATACTTTATGTCGTTTTGGTGATGCTTCAATTAAATTATATAATGATTTAAGGACACCAAAATTGTTTCGAATATGTACAACAGCTTCTGCAACATCTACTAAACACAAGTTTAGAACGTGCCAGTTACAATGTACATATAAAGCTGTTGGTGAAACTTGTATAAGACGACTAGCAACACCTTTATATTCACCGGTCATTGAACTTGCTCCATCAAAACCTTGACCTACTATATTTTTGATATCTAAACCAAGTTTATTTAACCATTCTATTAATAAATTGAATAAACCTAATCCAGTTGTGTGAGAAGCTCGTTCAAAACCAAGCAAACGTTCATAAACATTGAAATTGATCGTCAGTATAACGTATTACTAAGGAAACTTGCTGATGCCGTATAATATCAGTAGTTTCATCGATCATAACTGAATAATACTTGCAAATTTTTATTTCAGATGCAATTTGAGAAATTATATGTTGTTGTATTAAAGATAATAATTCATTCTTTATTGAATGATGTGTATATTTTAATGTTTTTAATTTCTTTTTAATTAATTCATTTTCTAAACTTCGAAATTCGAGTAACTCCAAAAGATTGCCTAAAACAAAGGACGTTATATGTGTAAATATTGTACATGGACATGATTGAATTATCGTTTCTAAGTCTAGTCTCAATAAATTACCTTTATTTTTTGATTCATCATCTTCACGATGACCTCTAAAAGGTAATCCTTGTTTAGCAAGAAAAATGATTGATCGAATTATTTCCTTTAAATAATTTCGGTTTTCTAATGTTTGTTTTTTATGTTCATTATCAATTAATTTCAAAACATCAGTATTATCTGTAAGATTTCGAACAGCATTTATATATGAATCATTAGCTTGTTTATGTGATAAAGTTGATTGATGTTTATTAAACTTTTGAATAGCCACTGACCAAATATTAAAACCATTCTTGGTATATGCATCATCGCAGCGTCCAGATGAATAAGCAAGTCGATAAACAAAACAATAAGCTTTTTTAGTCATTTCACTAAATTCAATCCATGGATAAATCTTATACCAACGAGAACAAAAATGTCGATGATTAATTGTTGGAAAAGTAGTAATAGGTTGATATGGACCTAATAATAAAAATTCTTTAGCTGCTTGTGGACCTCGATCTGGATCACGTTTGAATGAATTCATTTGTGAACATTCAGCTAATAATTCATGATTATCTGTTGTTGTTCTTCTTGTTGTTGTAAATTCATTTTCTTTGAGATTTAAATTTTCATTATCTTGATTTTCAAGTTCAAAACAAGTACTGGTTGACGAAGATAATGATGTTGATAATCGATCATCAAGTTCATTCAATACTATTAATTCGTTTGTATTGATAATAGTTGTATTTGTGGTAGTAGGATGATTTATATTACATATATCACGTGAAGAAGATACTAATTTTCTTGAGAAGTAATAAGAAAGCTTATCTTTTTCAGACATGCTCCTTTACATTTTAAAAACTAAATGGCACTTTGTAAATTATGTTAAATAGCAAATAAAAAAAAACTGAAAGCTAAATGGTAATTGTAAAAACAAGCATTACGTTATGTTCCAACTCTATTTCATCAATTTCCTCACCTTATATACATCAGCCAGGAGAGAGAAAAATACATCGTCGACGAGAAAATGGACTAACATAGAAGTGAGTGAAAAAAGGAGTAACCTCGTTATCTATTGGTGCTAGAGGAAGAAAGAGATGACCATTTATGAATAGAAAGGTAGACAATGATAATGAAACAATAAGAGAGAGATCAGTCGGACGAAGTTAATGACCGTTTGAGAATGCGTATCATTGTTGGCACAGTAATATCACTTTTATTAGATGCAAGCAGTAAGATCAGTTATTTCTTTTCACCTATTATACGTTGGTCAATTAGACATAACTCTTTCGATGAGAGTAGATAACGATCATTCGAGTATTAGTAATCAGCCTTATGAAGAAAGAATCGGCCTAGGTTATTATAGTGGTCTTGGTCGAGTGGTAAACCTTAGACATTGCTTATTGTGGAAGAAGGAGCTCCGAAACAATAAAAAATGCATTATGTGTTACTTAAATAATCCTATGTCATGCATATATAGCGAGAAACCCATGCATTCGGATAGCAATAAACAATTCCTGAGACTAAGATACAATGCTCACACATTAACTGCAGAGTCACATCGAATATGTGTATGAAAAGTACAGTAGTTTCACTCTAGAATTTACAGAAAGCGTGAAAAATTAGAGGAAGCAATAAGTTCTTATTGCTTTCAATAATTTATTTTAGGGGTAGCAATTGCTAACCATTGCATTGCTGGCGCGCCGCCTATGGGTGTGGGTGTGGGTGTAGGCATGTGAAAGAGGAGAGAAACAACATTCATCCACACCCACACACCCACACCCACATCCCACACCCACACCATACCGACACCCGCAAGACGCGAACTTTTGTAAGCTGCCTATAATAAAAATACAAATATTAAAAACAAAATTTGTCCTTGAAATTGTTCTAAGTTGTCATTACATAGTAAATCGATGATTTACAATAACAATATTCATATTTCGAACGATGGCAGGAGCCTATTAAATGCTTATATCACAGAAGCAATTCTATATTGCTTTTACGACGTTTTTTTTCTTCTATAAAGATTACTTGTTCGAAGAAAAATTAAGTGCTTAAGAAAGCAGTGGAACAATATCATATTTCTATTTATCGAAAGATCACATATTGCGCTTCTTCACTTTCAGTGAATGCGAAAAACATTGTCTCTTTATTGTATATAAAGACGAGTGCCGCCGCTATTTTGTCTTATTTCAACGCAAGCAATGGTTTCAACAGTAATTCGTTATTTCATATTCGTTCTATTCAGGTAATTCTAAAATCTATTTTTTTCTATTCATCTAATGTTAAACAGTTTTCCTTTTAAGCCTTACAGGTTTGATTCTTGTTTTGTTTTACATATCTTCCTATTAATTTAATATGTCGCTAGTTCGAGTGAAATCTCAATTCTGCAATGGAATTGCTCAATATAATCGATGTTCGCCAAATAGTGCATGTGCATGTTTCCATATAGCAGGCGCTATTGACATTGGCATTTGTACCGATGAATTCGTCGATTGTTCTGAGCTAGTTACATGCGAACGCTCAAACAACATTTGTAGTGAACCTAACCATAGATGTGTCTATCATCCTCGATGTCATAATCTTCCTGTTTGTTATTCGGTGCCTAGTTTCAATCGACAACTCTGTCCACCAATAGAAAGTAAGAAAACAAAGAGTGATCTACAAATTCAAGTGAAAGCCGAATCTTTCTTAAAGTTATTTCTTCATCATTGACGCACCCTCACATATGCAGTTCATGTTGATGCAGGAGCAGTGAGAAGAGTCGAAGAGACTTTGAAGAAGTAGATAAAGCATGATAGAGAGAATACGAATTGTAATCAGTGGAAAAAAGATTTCATCTCTTCTCATGGACTATATCCATTAATTTGAAATACAGAGTCGGTTTCAGTTATATTTAGCAATGCATGAAGACACAGTGAATTTTTGAATGTACATCAGAGATCGAAACAAATTGAACAGTTGATCATTCGATTCGATTCTGTAGAGCATGTCATATGTTAGAATCCCCAGAAGAGCACTTCAATTCTATTGTGCCACATTTCTCTTTATTCACAGTTTTTGTTGTATACTCGACTGAGTTTAGTGAATATTGAGTTTACTCGACAGTCTTTTTTCAAGACAACTGCGATTAACATCTAGTTCGAAAGAAAACGCATTCATGATTCTCTCTATCATGTTTCTAATGACTAACCTTGCGAAATTGAAGACTAATCATTTAGCTGTGACGGAATAATCGGTAGAGCTTCAAGAGTGCTTTAGCCATTGAATTGAATAAATATGCCACTAATGATCAGTAATGCAACTGTATATGAAAATTAATTTTCACAGCTTGTAGCATCGCTGACTCATCCGCCTCAGAAAAATACCAATAAGCACAGAATGCATATTGTCAGAACACCCTTGGTGCGGCTAATTATTTTGAAGGCTATCCCTGCTTGTATCAAACATTTGAGATTTCTTTCTTAAGAGAAGAATGTCAATATTCAAACTGTCTGACGACTAGAGGAACAAGAGAAAGAGAGCTTGTAACAATTTATCTCTACAGTATTCTTTGGTTCTGTCCAGTATTCCTGTAAAGCTATTTCACTCACACTGCTGATATGACGGCAGAGTATTCTAATGGTCTAAGACGAACGCACTGACATGTGGGCAATTTATGTAACAGGTTGAAATCACAAACTTCATACTTCAAATAACGATCTTGTACTGCAACGACAGTCAGTACATTTAAATCTTTTACGTGTATTTAAAATATAACAGAAGCGATGAATTTGAGCAGCACAGTTTCGATGGATTCGGTTCAACTCAATGCGATTCGATTTGATTGCATTCAACCGAAACAAATCGAATAGAATTATCAAATATTTTACTGGGTTTTCGTTCTCCGATGAATACAGAGGTCTTCCATCAAAAAAGCAATTTTGAAAGAAAAAAAATCTTTTTTTAGGCCATTTGAGATCGGCGCTCTACTTTGAAACACTGCTTAGGCTTCACCTAAAACTTAAGTGCACCGAGTTCTATATTACATTCTATGTCAGACATAAAACTATCTGTTTTGATTACACAAATTTTCTTTGATAATTAATAGCAATGAATACTACAACTACAAGTACAATTCCAACTACAACAACTACTCAACAACTATGTAAGCATTAAATTAACGCTTGTTGATCTTGACAAATACTAGTTTTATTCAAATATATATAGTTCCTTTGTATTGAATATTAGTCTGCAGCTAGTTAAAGGTAACATTGACAAGATCAGCAATCTTATATTATGGGCGATTAAGTAGTTATCATAAGAAAAAATCAATCAATAGTAATCCCCATGTTGACTATTTTTCGTCACTATTAAATTTTACTTCGTTTTGTTGACATCTACAAAACGAAATCCATCCTTTCTCTTCGTTTGATATTACTATATATGTTGCCTTTCAACCAAATATGGTGCATTTCAATTTAATAAAACATTTGACTTCAGATACTATAAAAATGCGCTGTATTCTAAAGGTCTCATCCCTTTCTTCCCTATCTGAATTCAGACAATCTTAAAATCAGGTTTTCCAATTCTGCCAGAAACTTTTTTTGAAGCATTTTATTCATAGTTTTAACTACCAAGATCACAAAGAGCTTCTTTTTAGTTTTCGGTAAAGAGTAAACATTTCACTGTTGAATAATATAAGATTAGTCAAAAACTAATTAGTCGATCATTTAGAAGAACTACCAGAATAGGTCCAGAGAAAATTTTGATTGTTATATGAGCTTTATGAATGTCGCTTACTACGTATGAATCAACTGAGAGTACTTGATATATGCAGAAACATATTGACTCGTGTCCTAGAGGATTTTTAGCAATGACTCACTAAAAAAGCATAAAATGTTGAAATAATTTAAAAACATCAGCACATTCGTATTATCGAAGATTCAACATCGATAGCACCAACATAGAATGCATGAGGGCAGGTGTATGAAGCATTGGATCTAGTTCGACTACGAAAATATGGTGGTAAACCTGGATACTGCACGAAAGTCACGATTGACAAACGAGATTTTTGCAAATTTCAATTGATCTGACTCCCTTGACATGTTTTGAACCTAGAGGTATTCGATGCTTTCTTTTTACTACAATGAAATCGGTTTTTAAATGTTTCAATGAACAGAAAGATACTTCAAAGAAAAAATTGTGTCTCGGCTGCTCACTTGACTGACGTCATAGTTTTTATAAAAGAAGGAATTTCGTACAATCAGCCACCTTTTTTCTCCTATAAGTCATTCGTTGATCGAGGACATCAATTGTGAATCCATTCGCAAACTTTTCAGAATAAGGTGTTTCTTCGTCTGTCATTCATTTTTTTTCCTGTTTCGTCTTGCAGGTGTTTAAGATACTTCTCTTCATCGTCACTCGTGCCTTCTAGGCTCTTTGCGCCAAAGATATATGTTATGTTTCTTGGACTCTTCGATTTCCTTCGATCTTCGAAAGTCTTTCGGGCTCTTGCCTTCATTTGAATCGTACCACACCTTTTACTCTTTGGACTCCTTCTAATTCTTTAGGGTGGGAGTGAGTGACGTGAGGATCCACACCCATCACTTACAATGAAGATTCTCTGCATGAGTATGCATTAAGTTTTAGGAATCATCATGCACTGTTGTTAGGATTTTTCAGAATTCGTTTTTCACGAATATCGTTTTTCTCTCGCTGAGACCGTGGTCAGAATCACTATCCAAATTCTATGACAATTCTAATCCGAAGGTTTGGAGCAGATGTTCACAAAAAAAGCGAATAAAATCTTGTGAGAATCGTATTTGGAATTCGAATTAAGATCTTGAGTATGATTGGAGTGAACACTGCTAGAATTCTGCATTCCCTATCAAGATAGAAATCCCTGCTAGAACTTAGAGAAAACTCTGGAGAAGTATCCTGAAATGTTCTGACTCGCCCATTAAGTTTCCCAATCAAGTTGATGATCAGGATTACCATATCTCTCACAAAGATTCGCGATGCTAATAGTCCAAAACCATCCGAACAAGATTCTGAATAATTACAATGAAGATTCTGATAACAACAGTACATCGGGCTCAAGGATTCCTCATAGAATCTTGTAATGGTTTCTTAATTTGTGAATCTGTGGAATCTTCCAATTTTCTTACTAACAATGGAAGGGTTTTTACTGTTGAGCGAATTGATTAGTCTTATTCGTGTCAAATGATAGCTCTCGCTGAGAAACTAACAAATTTAAAATATGAGCTGCTTCTGAAGCGCCTGGGACAGAGATATCCCATTTTTAAGCTATGCACAATCTGTTATTGTGTCAAAGGTCAAAGATTACCAACAAAGACCAGTGGCTGATGGATGGCTCAAGCTTCAACTACACAACTCTCCATCCAACAATCCAATAAATGAATTCTCCGCTCTCCAAACACCAAAGAATGAGACTCTTGAGGCATTCATCAGCCATTGGTCTTTGTTGGTAATCTTTGACCTTTGACACAATAACAGATTGCGCATAACTTAAAAATGGAATATCTTTGTCCCAGGTGCTTCAGGAGCAGCTCATATTTTAAATTTGTTAGTTTCTCAGTGCGAGCTATCATTTGACACGAATAAAACCAATCAATTCGCTCAACAGTACAAACCCTTCCATTGTAAGTTCTGATTCTCTTGTGGAATATTTTTTTTCTTATACATTCCTAGGACGAAAAAGGATACATTCTATCCAGAAGAAAACAAGATATACCGCAAGATGCAGCGTGAAAAGCTCTACAATTTAGAAAAAATAATTCATTTTATATATACGCCATTTGTTTTTTAAAATAAACAAAATTCTGTGCGAGCAATCAATGTCCTTTTCGCAGCGTAGAAAATGGATCTCACAGAAATTTGGTTTTTTTGAAAACGAAAGGTATACAATTAAGATACGCTTTATTTTGTAGATTGTAGAGTTTTTCACGCTATATCTTATGTTATGTCTTGTTTGTTTAATACAATGTGTTAAGTGATTGAAAATTGAAATGCAAAACACGATCATTTAACCTGCCTCACTCCTTATCTCTAAAATTTCTTCGATTTTTTCTTAAATATGGGTAATGTTTGTATCTATGCAACAATAAGAAATAGAAAGCTCAAACTCTAGCGTAGAGTAGATCTAGACATCTAGTTCATATACCATAAATATCAGCCTTCTTCGCCCTAGGAATGTATAAGAAAAAAAAATATTGCACAAGAGAATCAGAATTTAGTATATACTCTTTATGTGAGTTTCACATTTCAGCCTCAAAGGAGCTGCGCTAACAACCTTTTGTAGTCTTTTCATTTCCATTCATACATTTGCTTGACATACTGTTTTGCAATTGATTGCACCCTTTTCTTTTTCGTATAGTCAATTATATTCACTGGCATTTGCATATATTCAGTCTTCCTAAATCACCTTGTTGTTATGCAAGAAATCAGTTCATTCTGACACTTTTTCTTTAGTTTAAAAACCTAGATAACTTTAGAATTAACGAGCCAAGATCTGTAAGATTGAGCCTCGGTTTTGAATCAAATCGATAGCAAAACACAGATTTCAACGAGATGATCACATTAACATGAATCGCTCTTACTCACGGACTCTCTTGTAGGAGTCAGATCGATCTCAATTGAAGAAGCATTAATGTAGGTTGTTTTTTTTCGGAAATTTAAATTTTCATGTAGATTTTTTTTCTCAACATTCAAAATTTAAACAGTGAAGATGCCTTGATTGGTTGTACAGATCTACACAATCGGCATAAATAAAGTCTTAACCATACATCTAATTATACTTGAAGTATTTCAATACCATTAATATTGTAGATGTACGCAATTCAATTGTTCTTTCAAAATTTATCAAATTTCAATTAGATATTCATCTATTCAGAATATAGATTAAAAACACATATTGATCATGTTTCAGTTACTTGTCGTATCTATATCTGACAAGGCTATAATTTCTACGTCATTAATATAGCAGTTCCAGAAAATTTTGATCAACTTTGATAAAATAGTTGAATTCTATCTATTCACAGTACATATTATGATGGTATTGAAATCTTCAAATTATAGACGTACTAGTTAAAACTTTTGTTTCTGATGATTATATGGGCATGTATATAGTCAATTGAGATGCATTTATTGTTCATTTTTTTGAGTAATGAGGAATAAACTAAAATAAAAATTAAGGTTTATGAAATAACAGCTCGCAGTACTTATTCTTTAATAGAGAGATCAATCTAATGCTTTCAAGACAGTGTAGGAGAAAGAATGTTTTAGTCTATTGAAATTAGCTTAGGAAGTTCTACAATTTGGCACCAAGGCGATTGAAAATGGAGAGTGTCACTTAAGGACTGTTCCTCGTGCACTTATAATATTTCAAGTTCAATTCCACTAGCTTCACAAAAAAGTATAGTTGTTCATGTCTGAAACAATAGTTGTCTTAGAAAAATGTTAATAAATAAGTAAATG
>CAJNOL010000696.1:0-20617 GCA_905250125.1 Rotaria sordida | reverse complement strand
TCTGAAACAATAGTTGTCTTAGAAAAATGTTAATAAATAAGTAAATGAAAATCCTAAACATGAAAAACCTATTGATTTAAAAATATACTATAAACTTCGTTTAGAAAGTTCGATCAACCTACAGTAATCAATCGCTTTGAAAATGTATATTTAATCTATTAACTAGTTAATTTTTATTCAACTATTTTTTTTTCTAATTACTATATCATTCAGAAAATGACATATTTTAAATCTTTTTTTCTACATATATAAAAAAGAAAAACTATTCTAGAGAAAAGTTGCGTAAATGTGTGCTGCACATTAGGACACAAAAATATTCGTCTTTTTATTCTTTCTCTTTATATAGAATATGAAGTTTCAATATCACCGAGAATAAATTCAAATTTGATTTTTCTTAAATAGTTATCGTTGATATTCAATTTTTGTATTTGCTTTCACTTAAACTAGAGCTAAGCTTATATAGAAAAAAATATGAGCCATGCATAAAATGCATTGTTTATGGAATTGCACAATGCAAAAACTGTTTATACATTTGAAGTTATGTTATTTAATTATCGATTTTTTCTCAATAGCTGTTACTTAATAACTCACATATCTGACTCGTTTCCTTTGTATTAACATTTTCTTCGCTAATCGCTTGGGTTTTATGACTTATTTAAAACATATATCATCTAAAAAAAAAATAGATTTTTATAAATATCAGTAGCCATGCTTGTAAAATATGACATATGCTAGATTAGTCCGAGAGGAGGTACTAATTATTCAGTGTGAGAAAAAAATAGAGATAGGTAACTTCAACTAGTCATTATAGTTAGTTTTGAAGCTGACGCTTTTTCTCATCAGAGTTATAGTAGAATATGGTAATTATTGGATAGAGGTGTAGTCAAACATGATGGAGATGCCCATCTCTGGAAAAAAAATAAATATACATCCGCAAGCAATCATAGATAATTTCAGGAAGTTTTGTGTGACATTATAGTATATTAGACATAAATGGAATCATTCTATTAATGCATGAAATCGTTCTTACGTATTTCTGAGTATTCTTAGCTATTATAATCTATTCAGATCCATTCCCATTCATTTGGATGCATTCGAATGACTCCAAATGAGGGTTTTCCTCCTTGAAGTTAGGAGTTAATAGAGTTAGTAGAGGGTATGGGTGTGGGTGCCGGTATAGGAATAAAACCCACACCGATACCCACACCCAAATCCGACTAAAAATCGATTTGAATGGCACTAATTATTTTAATTCGATTTTTAAACTTCTATAAAGTTTGAACTCGTTTTTGATTTCGTTTTGTCCTATTTTTCAATTAAGCTCCTCCCCCTCCTGGAAAACTCGATTTAAAAAACAAAGTGAAAAACTGAGTTCTTGTCATAGGAAGATGCGCTAAAGTTTTCTCTTTTCGAATATATGCCATCGGACTACTTTTTTTTTTTTTTTTTACAAAGTAGTCCGATTGTAATACATATACTGCCGTAGTGTTCATTGCAGGTTTTTGTTTTCTATCTTATACCTTGAAACCAACCGTGTACTTCGATGTCTAGCTTTGAATCCATACTACCAAACAAACATTCTGTTAACTATCAAACATGATCTTTCTTCTTTTTTGGCAAAAAATAATAAAACTTCTGTTGTTTCCTTCACATCGAAATATTCTTCAAAAATAAAACTTAATCACAATTATTGTAACAGAATGAAGAAAAAGATCCTATTTTAAAATTTCTGTGAGCCATTTACGGAATATCAGTAAACAAAGTAGTGAATTATAACTAACTTTTCAAAATGAATTCGATGCACTACTTTTGTTTTTTTTTCCTAAAAAATTTAACGACATCCAGTTCTGAAAACCTAATTTTCAGTATTATTTTCAATTTATATAATTAAACTAATAATTGAAATATGACAAGAGACAAATAAGAATAATATTGAATTCAAATATGATTTTGACCATTTTGCTTTACTTATCTAGCCACAAATTTCTCTAAAAATCACTAAGTTTTGTTTATTTTCCAATGTTTCTGGGCATCATTAACTTAGTATCATAGTAACTGGTACATACATGTTGAGGAAACGTTTCGTGGAAGTCACGTAAGTTTTAATTTGAAGTTTTGGTGGCTCTCCTCCTCATTACAGACCGTAGCAACCAGTGTTAAATGCGATTAAATATCCTAGCTTATGTAGAATATGTAAATTCCACATTTCAGCCCAAATGGATCTGCGCTAACAAGCTTTTTCAACTGCTCATGAGGTATTAAAGTCTGCAAAAACCGAAAATTCTATAGCATCTTTTATGGGATAAGAGTGATTTTTGTGGACTTTATTATCTTAGGAAGAAAAACATTGTGTTTAAGCGGAAATTTTCATGATATTTTACTCCTAAATAAAATTATTTGTGGACATGATTTCAATCCGAAATACTATATCATGATGTTAAAAGCTAAAACTGCAGTAAAATTTCTACAAGTTTGGACACAAGACATTTAGCGTTTTTGAGGTTTTTGCTTGTCTCAATGAGGTCTATATTATGCAACAGAATCCAAATTCAAAAGCAATCGAGCAGTTGAAACTATTCCGAGTGTGAATGTGTTTTTAACTTATAGAAGAAATACATTTTATACTTAAAACAGGAAATTTTGAGCGCTATAGTGATGACCTAAGGAGTGCCTCTAGATGTTGAGGCGATCTTTAGTGATAAGAATAGTAGAAATATTTATGTAGAAGTTAGAAAAAAAACAACCTATTCCGATGAATCTAGATCCAATAAAAAAGAAGATGTTTATAATCTCATGAAAAATAAAAAGGTGTAACAGTATTACGACGTTTGCTTTATCAGTTGTCTTCTACGAGTAACAACAATACCTAGATGAAACAACTTTTTTTGTAATTTTGAAAAGTGTGTTCGATGCTCTACAAAAATTTGTTCCAGGTATGCATTTCATTGTGAGATCAACTTTCGCAAGAAATTAAAACTTAAGTAAGAGTACTTCAAATTCCGAGTCTTGCTATGTAATAGTAGTAGTAGGTAACACACAAACATTCTAACTGTCACAGTTTCGAAGATAATTAATAAAAAGTGTGTCCAAAAAAGTAACAATATTACGCTTGAATAAGACGTTTCACTCAAAACAAGATATTTTTGAGTTAAATAAAAAAAAATATAGAAACTTCTCTCAAATAATTCAAGATATAAAAAACACATCCTTTTGTTTTTATTATTTTTAAAACTTCAAGTATGAGTAAAATTTTTGTAAGATCATATATTTTTATATTTTAATTTTTGGGACTGAGAAAAGTAGGATTAAATCTTGAAAGGATAAGATCTTTTCTTGTTGGTCTAATTTTAAAGCGTAAGTTCAATAAAAAAATGATAAAATAGAAAATAAATGACAATAATTATCAAAATTTTACTTTTTTGTGTCGAAAAATTTGTTCACTATAATGTTGACTTTTGAATTACAAACAACCCCAAATTTTATAGCTTTTATAATGACATAGTCTTAAGAAATTCTCAGTGTAAGGTATAAATCATCTATCAATAAGTTCAAACTTTAGTCTAGTTCAATTTATGGAACTGAATTTTTTTATGATCAATAAAAAAAAACAGCATGTTTTTCATTAGGATTAGTTATCGCTGAAAAGTGCAGCTCCGAAAAACGAACCTTGTCAAGTCCGAAATGTGAGCTAAGCGTAGATTTCTCTTAACGAATATTTTAGGTTTCTAGAAAGGATAATAACTTATGACTAAAAATATTCAGGATAATACTGTGTTTTTTTGTGTCTTGAACTCTTTGTCATGATATTCGGCTTGTCCGCAGGTAACGCACTCACGTTTTGTCAACTTTCGACCCAATTTCCTTAGTAACAACAAAGTGTAGAGTCTTTAAGTTTTCAGTACATGCATACATAATAAAACACTTCAAGATCTATGAGTTTCATGCAAATTGATTTTGTGGTTTACTTTTTATACTAAAAATACATTCCGGTAACGCACTCACAAAAAAGGCCCTCTGTCGTTTGGGAGATATGGAAATTTTCAAAATTTCTGTGAATTCTTGAATTTTAAATAGATCGGCTTAACTGTAATTTATAGAGGATAGTTAGACCTCTTAATGCGAAAAAATAGTTTCGAAACTTGTAGTGTTGCTGAAAAGTTATACTATAAATATTGCGGTAATACACTCACTTTTCGTGTTCTGACCATATATTCTCGAGGACTTAGTGCTTTCTTTTCTACTTGTTAGAGTATAGAAAGCTTATTATTCTTTCATTTTCAAAATTTTACATGTCTTCATGTTGAAATATAAAGACAGATCACTGTGTCTCTCTCAGAGTTTAACAGAAGGAGCAGCTAAAAAACGAACATCTTCCATGTAGTTTGTCAGTATGCTATAATGTATTTGTAAAGTATAAAGCGCAACTCCACATGTCATTCTTTTATTTCTCACAGAAATTAACAGGAACCTGAAGAATTTAGACCATCTATTAACCCTGGGATGAGACTCAATTTGAATAGATTTCGCATCCATTGATTTTATACTAGGTGTCCAAGAAGGAAAATCACATATTAGTACTGTATCGATACAAAGAAGTTTCTTCTCTAGTAGTATCAGATTGCCAAAGTTTCGATGAACTCGAAAACAAAAAGTTTTATAGTCAAGAACAACTTTACATCCATAGGTAGAGTCTATTTATGCCAGCAATTCTTTTTCAAAATAATGTTGTCTGCATAATATAGTCAGAATATTGACGGAATGCACTCATTTGCTTGCGAATTCTAATCCTTAAATATCTAGTTAATCCTTATATCTCTAGAACAAGCGTTTCTTTTTTTCTTTTTCAAAGCGCGTCACTGTCTTCAGCCTAAATATTCAAATACAATCCGTTAATATTTAGACACTTTTGATAGTTTTACTATTATCGCGTAACATATTTGTTAACATCCTAAAAGTTACTGATCATGTTTAAAATGAGAAACATGGAATACTGATGTAAAAGAGCATCCTTCCAAAAGTGATGATACTTAATCCAGTAGTTACTCTAAATTTCATATCCTATCTTCTATAATCCACTATATTCTTCACTGAATTTTGAAAATTCTTCTTCTCATAAATACAATTATAGATAATATTTATCTTAAAGTTTTTACTTTTGTGTGACTGAAAAAGTCATTCAATCGTTATCAAATCTAATGAGAAAGAGGTATAATGGCTAATAACAGAGTAATATTAATTATAAGGTCAAAAAAGCATTATATGCTAAAATGACGGCTGCATCAGTGTATTATGTACCATTTTTTCTTAATAGAAAAGAATAACAGAAAAATAAGTCTACCACGGGACAGTCTATAGAAAGTTAACGAAGAATCTTGAGTGCTTTGAAAAAATAATGTGTCACTCCAGCGTAAAATAAACTAAGAGCTCTTTTTAGTAATGCACTCACGCAAGAATTTATCAAGTTTTAAGGTAACTATTACTACCACCTTACAATAACCATGGATCAAATGAAAATTATGTGAAAAGAAAGTCTTTATTTCGTATTCTCAGAACATGTGTTAACAGTTAGTTTTGATTTGCATTCTCGCTTCTTTTCTATCGTTCCCTTCAAACCTACGGAAACGAACGAAAATTTTCAAACAATCATATCAAGTCTGTTTTGTACATAATTTTTCCACTCACTAGAAGAAAAGATAAAATAAAGTATGTTTCCTAACACAGTGAAGTGTACCCTATAATAAGATATTATCAGATTCCACTTTAATCATGCTGGGTGATCGTTAGCCGGACAAGCCATATTATTTTTGCTTTTTCTACATCTAAAAACATGTAGAAAAAAACTACATGTAAAAAATAAACGTATTATAACAATCGACTCTAGAAGAACTACATAATGACAAAAACAAAATGAATTCTAATGAGCATGTGATTTTCCAGATAAATATGAAAAACCAAAAGAAAATAAAAAAACAATAGAGAAATTTCAGTTGTGTAGTCTGAAGAAATTTCTTTTTTTGCCCAGAATTTTTTCTTTAACATACATTGAACGAACATATAGAGAGAAGAAAAATTCCTAAGAAAAATAATGTGAAATAGTTTCAACTTCTGATATTCTTCTTCTTCTTTTTCTTTTTGTAACATACATGTAGAAATATGAATTCTTTTATTCTTTTTTTTCTTAATCTATCGGAAAAATTCCGAGTTCATTTGAACTTAAAAAAAAACAAAGCAGTATAGTAAATAATTGAATGTTCTCTCATGAAGTTATTAATATCCAATCATATATAAAGAAAAGGTGATTCTATTAAAATCAATATGAATATGATGAAGATATTTTTCCTTTTCATTAATTCTTTTTAATTAGTTTTTTTCTATTATTCATGACTCTCTCTCTCACATTCAGTCTATTAGTCGATAAAAGAATGTGAGATTCCAATGTTTTCTATATATATGCATACTCATAAATTATATCTTTCATAAGACTAAAAAAAAATTCATTATTTGTAACAGAATGACTACCGTGATCTCTGTATTTTTCTTTCCAAGCAAAAATATTTGTATATTACTGATTTATAAATTAGGATGACTTACATTTCAATAGATTCATATAGTCTCTGAAGATATTTCAATTCTACGAAAAATCTTTCCTAAATGCCACTAATTCAAATATAAGATCAAAGATGGTTGAGAAAAAACAAAACTTTTGTTTTTTCAACCATGTGTCAGTAAATTGATATAATCTATGTAGTACCAGACAAAAAAAGAAACATCTATCAATAGTTATTTTATATTAAATTAAGTAATAAAGAAAATCAAAAAGAAAAGAAAACAAAATAAATTTTTTGATAGCGCCACTTCCATTATCAAAAGGAAAAATTGGAAATGAGCCAAAATTGAGAACAATGTTGATTTGGCAAAAATTCAAATGAACTTTTCACTTTTTTCTCTCTATATTCTCTCCCTCTCTCTTATTTTATCATTTTATTCTCTCCTTTCTCTCTATTTCAGTCTATCCATTACGTGGAACTTCCGTTGACATTCATCCAAATGCTCGATGGCAACAGAATGGTATCACTGTAACTGGAGGAAATGGAAATGGCAATGGAATCAATCAAATCTCAAGCTCTTGGGGTTTGTATGTTGATGATGATCAAACAATCTATGTTGCTGATACGGCGAATCACCGTATTGTGGAATGGAAATGGGGCGCAACGAGTGGCCAAGTGGTTGCAGGTGGAAATGGACAAGGAAGTGGGGATCATCAGTTATCTAGCCCATTAGATATGATTGTCGACAAAGAGAGTGATAGTCTCATCATCTCCGATTATGCGAATAGAAGAGTGGTTCGATGGTCTCGTCGAAATGGAACAAGTGGAGAAACAATCATCTCTAACATCCATTGTATGGGTTTGACAATGGATGAGAATGGATCTCTCTATGTCGTTGACAATGGAAAAGATGAAGTGAGACGATATCGAAGAGGAGAATCTCAAGGAATAGTGGTTGCAGGTGGCAATGGAAGAGGAAATCATCTCAATCAACTCTCTTCCCCACGATACGTATTTGTCGACCAAGATCATTCAGTATATGTGTCTGATTTTGGAAATGATCGTGTGATGAAATGGATGGAAGGTGCAAAACAAGGCATTGTTGTGGCTGGTGATCAAGGAAGAGGAAATGGTCTTGCACAATTGTCATCTTGTCAAGGAGTCGTTGTCGATCAATTGGGCACTGTCTATGTGGCTGATTGGGGGAATGATCGAATCATGCGTTGGTCCAAAGGAGCCACACAGGGAAGTGTCATTGTTGGTGGTAACGGTAAAGGAGGACAATCGAACCAACTCAATTGGCCCTTCGGTTTGTCATTCGATCGAGACGGCAATCTCTATGTCGTCGATCACGGAAATGATCGAGTACAAAAATTCAATATCGAATCCAATAAGTAAAGGATTCCGAAATCAAAAAAAAATTCTTTTATATTGTCAACATCACAGTCATCCTACAGAAAGAAGTGACGCCGTAATTCTTGAAATTCTTTTCGAAAATTATAATAAAATGTACTCTGATTATAAACAAAATATATGTATCTGACCAAACCCAGTATGACCCCACGCCGTTTCTATGCAAGGATTCTGAAACCTTAAAAAATTTCGATATATCCTATTCATTAAAAATAACTCAAAATCATTAAGAAACTTCGTATTTAGATGTTTCTGAGATTGCCTCACACTGTTCAACATCTAGAAAATCGTAGGTTCTGTAGAAATCCTTGATTCTTGCATTGAAATCACCACTTCCAAAATGCATAAGAAACCTTCGAATTCTGGACACAGTTGCTTCGAAAACAGTCTCTAACACCGAAAACACCAAGAAATTCTTAATTTTCTTGAAAATTCCAGTAATATTTACATACTATGTCATAAATGAAATATCATCTGACTAAATCCAGTATCATTCCACGGCGTTTCTATGCAAGAATTTCGAAATCCTGGAAACCTTGAAAAATTTCGATATATCTCATTGACTGAAAATGAATCAAAGCGACCAAGGAACTTGGTTTTTTCAGGTTTCTGGTGATCTCTACAACACGCCAACACCTGCGAAGACAATAGTTCTCTGGAAATCCTTGATTTTAACATTAATGTTGCTCGAACAAAATGCAATTCAATCCTTCAAATTCTTGGAATCCTGGTTTTTCCTTTGGTTTCCGACAACTTCTGACTGTTCAAAGCACTAGACAATCCTTGGAATTCTTAGCTTCCCTGCGGTTCAACACTGTACCAAGTACGAAGGGACTCTTAGTATCCGTAGATTCCTCAATTACTTACCTTTCGGAGCAAGTTAAAATGTCCCAAATAAAAGAGAATCCTTGAAATGCTTGGATTTCTTAGTTCGGATATCATGTTAGTATTAAATTAAAAATCATGCTAGAACTTCTCCATTGCCATTATCAGTGAACGCTAGTCGTTTAGCATTCGTGCTATCAGAATTTAATTAATCCTTTGAGGCCAGGCAACGCGAATTCGCGTTCTCATATTTTGAGGTCTGAATAACTTTAAAAAACACGATCTATTGATTATCTTATGACATAAATTGCATGATCGTTTCCATTTAGGATATTTATGCAGTTAAGGTTATGTATATTTAGTAATGATTGTGAGTCTTCTTTAATATTTCTGGCAATTATCATGTAATTTAATCGGTTAGAATATGAATTAGGTTGACGGAACTTCTTGAAAAAGAACTAGATCATTTAAGAATGTTTAGTATTATGAAAACTGCTCAGGAATGCCATTTATAAGAAAGAGACTTCTCAGTCACTCGCATCTGATAAATGATATAGAGTGAATTTTTTACATAAAAGGTCACGAAGGGCAAAAGTTGACCGCTTCTGAGTAACAAATACTATTTTTTCTTTTCTTTCTACTATTGTATAATGACGTCATGAATTATCTTTTCTGTCATCTTTCATTCCTTCGGACTCATTCGAGTAGATTCTTCTTCTCCCTGCGATTGGTATATGTATATTGGTTTTGTTCTTGTTATTCAAACAATAGCGTGATTTATCTCGATATATTCTATATTTCTTTGATATCTATTATTCACGGAGTGACATTATGTTCTATCAGGAATCTAACAAAGAAATTGACGAAGATACAACGGATTCAGAATCTGGTTCTGAGTCGGAAGATTATTCATCTGATGAAAGTTATAATGAAAATGAACGCAATAGTGATTCAGATGAGGAAGACGTAAATTCGTTTGAAAACGTATCTACTACATTGAGAAACTGGAAAAAAGAAAATTTCTATCCTCGTCTGTTCAGTTTTAATACAAGTGGTTGTGGATTATCTTCAAACGTAAGAAATCTTACTCTTGAAACACCACTTGAGGGTGTGGGTGTTTATTTACATCATGCCCACACCCACCCCCACCCCCACCCCCACCCACACCCACCCACACCCACACCCACTCCCACACCCACACCCACACCCACCCTCCCTGTGGATATGTGCTGGAGATGCCGCGTCTCTACAGGAGATGCATGTCTGACAGGAATTGCAGATATATGTAGTAAATGAACAGTATGTTATGAGGCAGTTTGGCATCTCTCGCATCTCTCGTGGCATCTCCAGCGTGCCTGATTTTCTGGATATGTGACACTGCTGCTTTCCGTTGAAAAATTCAGAAATATGAACTGAAATCTTCAGAAAACAGTAGTAGATAAACATTTTGACTCTCTAATGCGCGAAAACGGAAACTGGCTGCAAAGCTCTATATACTACAAGATAGAGCAAGTGACGCTCTACTAAATCTACTAGACCACAATTCACCCAAATTCGAAAGAAATTTTTTATTAGGAGAGAAAGTTTATGTAGCAGTGAACTTATTGTTGTCCCATTAATAATAACAGTTGTGCCAAGTCTCGACTATCCATACATGAATTTGATATGCGGGAATTATCTGTTGCCATGAAACATGTGACGTATGGACTGGATAAGTCGATAAATCTCGTATTTTCCACATCTGATGAATTATCGAAGGAATTGATGAACGTGATTCATTTCTTTATTCTATTAAATCACCTGTCAAAAACTAGGCGGCAAGAGTATAATGTCATGCGATTCATTTTAATAACAATAATGACACTATTTTCGTAATCGCTAGGTTAATACATCAATTAGATATTTATCAAAGAAGTTAAGTTAAGTTTCAGATACTTCACCCCCGCTCTACTATACGGTAAGAAAGTAAGATGAGAACAATTTTTTTATTTAATTAAAACTACAATGGATTAGGAGAGAATAGGATATAAGAATAGGACAAAAATCGTAAATATTATTTGCTAGTAAACGATATTACACTCTACTCCGTTATTTTTTTGTTCTTTTAATTCGTCAAGGTCAATAGCTAAGAGACAATGTTGATTTCCTTTCTTCGGGCATAAATGTGAATTTAACCACCAGTGTGATTCAGGTAGTAAACCTGGGTGATTGTCTGTCACACGTATCATTAATCCCGTACAAATAATAGTAGAATTTGGGTCATTGAAATCCATTACAGATTTGTCTTTTGCATCAATAACCCATTCAATAACATCATTGTTTATATTAGGATCAATAATGTCAGAAACTTTCAATGTTTCAGAATCAATATTTTTTATATTATTCGGATGAACCCGACATTGTAATACAAATTGAACATAGTTACCGTCTTGAAAAAAATGTTTTTCATCTGATGATTCAATCTTTTTGACTTCAGAATACCTTGGATGAGATGTATAAATAATGGATGGACTAACATATATTCCTGGACCATGTTGGGCGGCTTTTGCTGGTGCTAAGCCACTCAGCAAAATGGATAGGCCGTATGAAAATTTCGTACCATGATAACATATACACCAACCTTTAAATTTTGTTTGAAAATCGTCAGTGACATAAAAAGAGTATCTTTGCCAGCCGACAGGACAATGATAAGGATGAGGACCTCGATCAATTCCATCATGAAGAGCACCATCCCAATATGTATGACCTATACCGTATATATGATTCCACCGTGGATGTAATGTAATCTCCCCGCGAAACTTTTGCTTTTTATTCAATCTTGTAATGTCGCCCATGAACATAAATATGATTTTTAATTTAGCTAATGCTTCCTTTCGCAGATTATCTCGTAAAGAATCATATAGAGCTTTGATTTTAATTTTTCTGATTTTTGAAGAAAATTTTTTGTAAATTTCGATTACCAGTTTAATACAACCTTCTTGTATTTTTATTATGTCAATATCACTTCTGTCGATATTTAATATCTTGCAAATTTGATTTAAAAACGTTTTCATATCAAATTCACTGTAATCTTCATCTATAAAAAATGTTAATGATGCCGATGTTAACTCGACATCATCGTAACTGTCCTCGGAAACCGACATTAGCGGCATTTGTGTAATATTATAATAGTGTTTGCGTTTTTCATAATAAGCTTCCTCTTCAGCTGTTATTGGCTCTGTATCCAGGTGGTATTGTTCTTCAATTGGTTCGTCCTGTTCATGTTTCTCTTCGGCCACGCTTTCCGAACGAATACCTATTTTTTTTTGTCGAAGGAAACAAAAATTAGTGCTAATATGTTTTCAACTGTTTTGTTTATCAACAGCGATTTCACGAGAAATTCAACTATTCATGCAAATTTGTTTTTCTCGCACTCTCTCCCTCTCAACTTTTCATACATGTCATAAGTTACTAATATAATTACTTTGATCATCATGTGCGTTCTGGTCAGCATTTGATGGACTCTGATCTAAAAGAGATAGTAGCATAAAAAAATTATTTAATTCATTCATCTATTGATCAAGTAAGATCAGAAGCATAGGGAAGTTTCCAGCACACTGAAATGTATCACCTTGGCGATCTTAACAGCAGGGGTTTATAATGTCCCGGTTCATATCTATTCGATCGTTAGATTCCTTGGAAAAGAGCGTGTTTTCTCCGTTCTCTTGTTTCAAAAACTGGAAAATTTTCGGCAAACAGGGAGTGCCTACACACATCTTCAACCCACGATCGCTGTTGTGCTACACTCACATATTGAAGAAGAATGGATTACTGAAGATTTTCACAGAGATAGTGGGAAGTTTTATGATCTTGAAAACCGTGTCACGCGACATGAACACAGAGTTTAGCGTCATTGGGACAGGGATACATCTGCCCGCACGAAAAGACCACTTTCACGATACCTCGATGTGGTTTCTTTCCATGTATACCCTCACCCTCACCCTGATAGATACTTCCATCAATAACCTAATATGCTTTTTGAAAAAACTAACCAGGGAAACATTGATAAAAGACAAAGAAAAACACTTGAAGTTGTCAAATGATTTTCTCTTCGAGCTCCCACTCAACATCACTAGCATTTGCAGTAATACTACAAGCGTGATGTGAGGGTGTGAGTAACATCAGATTAAGTATAGTTATAATCTACACTATACGAAACACTATACGCAAAAACGCATTATAAGAGCCACATAACTTGAAGAACTAGAGTTAGCCACTAAACACATATCTTCAATGCGCTAGACTACCGCATGGGGTTACGATAGTTCTCAAGCAGTCTCAGCCAGTGCGAAAAGTCGCGGCTTTCTAACTTTTTCGTCGTAGTAACACTCACTTATTTTTGCCCATAATATATTCAGTTGCCTGTCATAGACTTTGAACTGTTGGCTGAAACTGATCATTTGGTGCTGGAGATTATCGTTTTCTGTTTTAAATTGTTCGCATTGTTGTCTGAGATTATTCACCTGAGCTTCAAGCTCTCGACCCGTAGTCTCTAGTTGATTACATCGTTCATTAAGATCGTTTAGTTTTTGCTGATGTTGTTGATTTTCAGTTGTGACATTGTTCACCTGCGTTTTAAGTTCTTGATTTTCGATTTCAAGTAGATCGCACTGTTGCTTGAGATTGTAGATCTGTGCTCCAAGATTTTGATTTGTAGTCTCAAGTTGGTTGCACCGTTCGTCAAGATCGTGTAGCGATTGTTGATGTTGTTGATTTTCCGTTGTGATTTTATTCATCTGCGTTCTAAGCTCTTGATTTTCGGCTTCAAGTAGATCGGATCGTTTATGCAGACTACTTAGTTGTTGTTTGAATAGGTTATTATCGGTCTCAAGTTGTTTACATCGTTGGTCAAGAGTAATGGGTCGTTCAAGAATGAATCTATTCATTTGAAGAGTAGAACGTATGCTCCGACTAAGATGTTCGTCCCGCAATTTCCTTCGTTCACATTCGAAATCCTCACTGAGATACGGCATTGAAACTTTTGGATACGACGTACTCATGCATCCATCGAGTTTATTACACATGTATTCTTCATTCGTTTTATTGCAAATTTTACAAAAAAAAGAACGTTGATCCAGCGTATCGATAAACATACGACCACTTGATTCGAGACTAAGAGGCAATCTAGATTCATCACGGCGAATGGAACAACGATGATTACTCTTCAATTCTGTTTCATATTCTGCTCGATAGAATGCACGATCATGAGACGAAGTTCTTTTACGAGTAATGAGAGCAGGCTCGCATATTCGGCATTTGAACTTGGTATTGATTGACTGATCAACCATCTACGCAAAACCGTGTGTTTGTTGTGCTTTGCTTCATTGCTGTTACAAACAACTCACCTAATGTTGCCTTACACAGGCGACTCGAAGAAAATGAAAATATAATAAAAACACATATCTAGTGTGCGTATTTTTTGTTCTCTCAATTCTTTAACAACGTACTTTGTGAGTTTTCTTTGTAATGAAATTGAATAAACATGCTATGCTGTTTCAATTTTTGCATGCACACAACAAGTTGTCAAGATCGAGGCGGTTAGCATCAAAGTGATCATCCGACGAATGACATTGCATGAAATGTCTGTTCTAGCTCTGGTTGGTAATGACATGTGTATCAAAAGTAGAATGTATTTAGTTCTAATTCTGAAAAAGAGTCGTCCATACATTTGGATTGAAAATCGCCTTACCTGAAAGTATCAAGAAAGAACGGAATTTTTAAGGGCTTTTATTTAAAGATAGCGACCGTTTTCTGTTATATGAAGAAAAACTTGCATTAAGGCTTTATCATTTGTTGATTTACTCATTTAAAAAAACTAAAGAATGCCTAAGTGAACAGAACTTCACGAAGCAAAGAGTGACACTACTCTTAGGGCCTTTTAATAAAACTTCTAATACTTTTTGATTGGCTTTTGCGATACCTTACGATATTAATCGAAAGGATGTTATAATATTCTAAAGTCGTGTATCAAAATTCATAGCATCAGAAACATCAAACAAGCTTCAATGTAGCAATGGATGCTCATCCGCTGAATTTTGAAAATTTTGAGTACTTTTGGTGTAAGGAAATGGATACGATGATGAAGATACCCAACCCCTGAAACTTGAAAATTTTGAACGCCATTGGTGTTATGGGATGATTGCTAGTCTAATGTCCATTTCAGAGATAAATGGTCGTGGGTATTTTTCGAATAACTTTTGATAGGAACGAGATAAAGACCTGCAGTTTTCACCGTTGGAAAGAGCAGATGAAAATGCATCAAACCATATATAGAAAGATTTTTCTAACAACTTTCCTGAAGGTTTTAGTCAAACGTTTTCAAAGAATTGCGTTTTTCTCCTACGTTAAAAAAGTGATTTTTCTATCGAAATATCGCAAAAATCCTCCATTTTTCGACTATTTTGTTGAAAAACTAGGTGGTGAATTGCACTCCAATGGCTAGAATATCGTATTGGTAGTAGTTAGGAATAGAACCTTTCCATAATTTTTTGTAGCTCTTCATTTTGCGGTTCTAGTACACTCCTGAAAGTCAATAAATTAATATCGCAATCATGGGAGGCATGCTGTTTTTCTTGAAGTTTTACGTAAAACCTTCAGGAAAGTCGTTAGAAAAATCTTTCTATATATCGTTCGATGCATTTTCATCTGCTCGTTCCAACGGTGAAAACCGCAGGTCTCTATCTCATTCCTATCAAAAGTTATTCGAAAAATACCCACGGCCATTTATCTCTGAAATGGACATTAGGTGTACATATGTGGTTAAGGTGTGGGTGTGGGGTGTGGGAGTGTTGATAGTCTCTTCAAACACTCACATCCACGCACCCACATCCACCCACACCCACACCCACACCCACACCCACACCCATACCAATACCCATCCACACCCACACCCCGTTTTTATCATTCTTCTACTGTTTTTTCACTCTAACTCAAAGTATGAGTGTATACATCGAACAGACACATCATTGAAAATCGTAGTCATTTTTCTAACATTTTTTCAAGACTTTGTCGAATTAACTGAGCACACTATACCGTAGAGTTCGACAAGCTGAATCGAGATCTCTGAAATTAGCACTTCAAAATGACAGTCAAAGTGCAAGTCAACATGATATTTGGATATGCAACGTGTTTTTATCTCACTCAGAATTTATACGACCTCATTGACTTGGTAATCATCACTACCATTGTTCAATTCCTTGACCAAATACCCGTACAGAAGAATTATTAAATGAAATACTCGCCAAAAAAAACTAAGACTCAACAAAGGTTAAAATAGAAAAATGTGAATAAAACGAAATATAGGTACAATAAATCATTGAAGAGGTTTACGACTTCCGATATCATCAGATGTTACTGGCCGCACTTGATCAAATCCAAACGGTGTAATTTGTGCTTCATCCAACTGAAGAACGAGTCTTGCTGCTTCTTTTGCAGATAAGAAGATGCGCGTCATCCCGTGTCCACTGAATCCTGCACAAATAACTGCTCTATCAATTTCCTTAACCACTGGAATCCTAAATTTCGTAAATCCCATGATTCCCGTCCACTCCATCTCGACTCTTTCACCACCTAACTTTTTGCAAAACCTTTGTAATTCGATGCTCACTTTCTCATTTATACTGGAGTCATCTATTGTGTTGATTTCTGCAGTAGGTGAGAAGTGACGGGCACCTCCAATAATTAATTTATTGGTGGGTCTTTGAGAGAGATATACTCCACTATAGCTGAATGAACTATTTGGAATAAATCTATCAACTGGACTCGATTGAATGACTTGTCCACGAACTGGAATGATAATATCTTTCATTTGAGGGAGTAAGATGGAGGTATAGCCATTTGTTGCATAGACAATCTTTTCAGCAATGATACTTCCTCGATTCGTATGTATCGTATTATTTTCGACCTTTTCAACCGGTGTATGAGTAAACAATTTAATTCTATCTCCAAACTTTTTGAATAAATTGGACAAAAGACCAGTCATCATTTTATAAGGATGTATAGATGCACAATTTGTATGGACGACGAGTCCTTCACATTTCATTCCAACCATATTTGAAGCTTCTGGATTTTGATAGATTCGAATATGAGAGACTGGTCCTCCTATATTTCTCATCATTTCTACATTCTTCTTTAGATCTTCGAATTCATTTGTAGAGAAAGCCATGGTATACTCTTCTTTACGAACAAATTCACAATCTAGTTCTTCCTCCCTAATAATCTTCACAACTGCCTCGTAATTATCTATTTCAAATTGTGCATATTGAACAATTTGAGCAGGCGAAAATCCGTTAGATAATAGCGAGAGTGTATTAGAATAAATATTAGGTGTCAAATGCCCGCCGTTTCTGCCAGTTGCGCCGGAACATACTTGTCTTGCTTCCAACAACGTTACACATGACGTAGAAGAGGAGTTTAAAACATGATAAGCAATGGAAATTCCAGTGAATCCGGTGCCGATAATGACAATGTTAGATTCCTTAGGAAATTCACTTGAAAAATAATCGGCAAATGGTGATTTTTCGACTTGCCATGCAGAATTCGTGGAGTCTTTGGGTATTTCCATCATTATCCAAATCTAACATTAACAAAACGTTGTCTCTTCAAATTTTTTAGCAAAAGAAAAACAGTATCTCACGATGAAGAAAAAAGAAGAAAGATATCACTTGCTTTATCTTTTTGTTACTTGAATTTTGAATATGTTGTTGACTCTGTTTCATAAAGAAAGAAGACGACTATTTCACAAGCTACAACATATACAAATTTCTTTCTCTATCTTTTTCTTGTCTGCTTTTTTGACTGGGAAGAATTCAAAGAGAAATTTTATTGTTGAGTGGATGTGAGTGTGTGTGTGAGTTAAGGGATAACTACATTCACATTCATCCGCACCACATATCCACATTCTCAAAGTTGCCATAATTTTTTTTTTCTTATTTCGTTGATATTGAAGTGAAACTTTGAATAGTAAATTTGTTTCGTTTATGTCGTTGTCTTTTAATTAATATGTTTTTAACGAAAGAATGCCAAAAAAAAAATTTGAATTCGAGTTGAAAAAATACAATTTGAAAGGGAACAAACTTGCGAAGGAAAAAATCACCATGATATAGTTTATCAATAATTCAGTTAAAGCTTTAATGCATTCTCAACTTTAGATATAATGTAAAAAAAACATTTTTGCCAACAAAATTGAAAAAAATTTTACTTTTCGTTAAAGACGATGGAAACCAAACGCGAAATATTGTCTTGCAAGTCATTTATCTCGACTAAAATAAATCTCATAGAGTTCTTATACAGTTGATCCAGGTTTTTTTATTGTTTTTTATGTTCATAGTTCTTCTACTAATCAATTCAATTTTTTCGCAACGTGTTAAATAAACAAGAGAGTCATATGATATTAAATTTGGATAATAAAAGGCTTCACTGCAGTTAGTGGGTTTTTTTTCTCTCAATATGATATCTTATCAATACGAATTTTTTTTTCTTCTTTCTTATCTTGTTGAGTAGAACTATGGAATAAATAAACAATGACAAACATTTCAATTATCTAATTTTTGGAATATAAATAGTGACTAAAAATGAATGGAACAACAATTTGATACTCTACACTATCATCGCATTTCTCGATAATTAAGTAAAGCGATGGTGAAGAAATGCCTACTAAAATAGATAGAATAAAACAATCTTTCTATGATTATCAATAGCAGCTACATCGTATGGTATATTTTAATTCTGCAGGTATTGTGCCTAACAGCTTTCTTTAAAAAATTTCACGCAAAATTGATAGTGACGATATATAATATATTCACAGCTATGTATGGTGAATATATACTCGACCAACGATTATTAAATATGTTAATTGGAGGGTGTGAGTGTGGGTGTGGGTGTTTTCTATCCATCACCTACACCCCACACCCACACCCACACCAACACCCACACCCACACCCCACACCCACACCCACACCAACACCCACACCCACACCCCACACCCACACCCACACCCAACTTAAACGAGATTTTCAAGTCATTTTGTCTAGTTCTATATAATTTCATTTTAAAATTGAATATGGTTAGATTATTTTCACAGAGTTCATTTGATATAAAAATACTCAAAAGAAGATTGTCTATCTGCCTTTATGATTATCAAGCAAAGTAAACATCTGTCTCTAATTTATGAATAATGAAACAACGATAATAGTCCCATAAATTGAATCCGACAATAATCTAAACATTATTAAAAAAAAATTTCGTTTTTTCCACTTTGACAATAATCTTGGTGACATGCGATTGCATATATAACTAGAGCCTACCTGAATGCATGTAATCATAAAGATCATTCTTTTCTAAAAGTCTAGAATGATCGAAAAAGAGCAAACAATTGTGTTTAAATAGATGATCCTGTAATTTTGGTTACTATTATAGATAGTTAATAGACAAGTATTGGAAACCTATAATTACTCATCTTTCGTTTGTTTTTTCCGATGTTACTTTACAACAACATTCAGGTGCATATTAGCATATTATGAATTTCGTTCTTGCTTCTCTTTTAAGAGTCTATACCATCATTTAATTACTCTCTACAAATATTCTATAGTTTATTAAATATTAACAAAAAAACGACAAGCCGTCTAGTGTATTATAATTGCTACTATATTAGTATGCATATTATTACAAATAAAAATAAGAAATCAAAGCCAAAGACAAAATCTTGTTCTTTCGACAACGCTTCGAGTATTTGGGAAACGAGTTTGAACCATTAAACGATAAGATTCAACTTTATCAGGTTGAATTTGCCCATAAATAACAAGAAAAGTGAATTTTTTCATTTGTTCGATCAATTGACAAAGATCTTGTTCAAAGAGAGTTGCATGTTGAGCTAAAACATAAAAAAATAATTTTATGAATTTTATTTATTTCTATAAATCTTTCATTGATTTACATACCGATTGATTGAGGTGTTCGTAGAGAATTTATCCACTGTGAAATCAAAGCTCCGTACAAGAATCCTTCTTCAATGTCTGGCCGAACTTGAACAAATAAAAAAATATATGAAGATGAATTTGTATTTAAGATAAATGATTTTTGAATTATAAGAATTTTTCGACTTCGTTTTTGAATAAAACAAGATTTTAATTCGCAGGATTTTTTTTATTTCATGTCTTTTTTCGATGCATGTTCGTCTTTTATCTTTCTTTTGCAGTAAACTGCCTTATCGACGAATATCTTGTGATGCAGAAGCAATTGTCGCAATGTCGAGATATGGTTCTTCGCTTAGGAACATCAAAGAGGATCAACTATTTTTTGTTGGAAAGAGCACGATTTAAACTATAAATTTTGTGGCAGTCATATTCTTCCAGAAGCTATATGAGAAGAAAGAAAAGCCCAAACTAGACACAACTAAAAAGTCCTTGCAACTTTTCGACGATTGGAAAATATGTGTCTACTATCCATTTCACAATAGGATGTAGCTGGTTGCATTTTGAATTACTCACGACCGTTGCTATCTACCGAGGTCAGGTTTTCGCGATTGAGAATACGACCTTTGGGGCTATTCAAGCATGTAAGAATCAACCGACTCACCCAAATCTTCGAAGATTTTCCAGAAATCCTCTGGAAAATCACTTTTATGAGAACTCAGAATTTTAATTTTTTGGAGTGAGTACGAACCTCCGTCATGACTTACATAAAATCATGCAGAATCGAAATGACTAGCTTATTCCTTCTAAAGACTAAGTGGCCTTTACAGAGATCCCTGATTTTGGCCAATTGACCTTTGATCATTCGAAAATATATGTAGA
>CAJNOL010000695.1:72535-110632 GCA_905250125.1 Rotaria sordida | reverse complement strand
TGGAGACAAAAAGTTTATAACCGAACTATTTTTGACTTTTTTCCTTAACAATAACAGCTAGAACGAATCAGAGAAAAGATATGAGTAGCTGAGACAATATCCTATCAGAACAGGTACTTGTCGAATCCTCAGTAACACTCTCCAGTGAAAAGCCTCTGGAAAATCAAGACCCTAAAACCATTTTTCTAGATTCTATCAAAAACATTTTGCAGGCAAGGTCACCTGATAGAGAAAATATTTTGATGTTTTCAAAGATGGTGCGTCAAATTACGGACTGATCGTCTCAAACCAGATAAGCCTTATTTTATTAATCCGATAATCAGCATTGAACTCTGATTATTATTTTGCAAGTTTATTTTCTATTTTATCACAACTCAATTTTTTGACTTTCGAGGTATCTCTCACGTTTTGAAAAAAGTTTTTTCATCGTTCCATCAGAAGTCTTTTTAGTTTGATAGAACTATGTGTGCTGATTACAAATAACATATTATTTTTCAAAATTACTCGGATAATAAGAAAAATCTGAAGTACTCTCTGGAAGTCATAAAAACTCATTTTTGACCTGAAAATTCATCAAAACTCGAACTTAAGTTGTTGCAAATACGTTCATTTGATAGAGAATTTCATTCTCTAGCAGAATCTATAAGAAGTTCTTTGATATTTGAATTTTTTCTATCGATAAATGCGAAATACTGCCCTGATTAGGTCATATTGGCACAAATAATGATTTTTCGAGTCTTTCGAACTTATAGTTTTTCTGAGTGCACCAGCTTGATTTTTCCATTGGATATACAATTCAATGTGCACTTTCTGATAAGATTATTTTCAACTTGAAATTCGATGTCTAGTAAAGCATTTTTACCCTAACTACAATACTCGATAGTCAATTTATCTCTTTTTCGACTAATATTCGACAGTTTTCGAGCAGAAAATACTTCATTTGAATTTAAAAAGATATCATATTTGAAATCAGCACAAAAACTGGGTCTAATTATATACATTTCAAACTGTTTCTACCACTTTCATTTTTTCGCCAGTTTTTGTTCCTGATTCCCTTCTAAAGAATGGACGAAAAAATGAACTTCATCAAAACAACTATTTAATTATCTAGAAATCTCTGATTTTCTCTAAAAATAGCATTATACAAGTCTGGAATTGATTTTCCACTGCTGAAACCATTTTTTCGTTCATTCCTTAGAGGAATGAGGAACAAAAATTGATGGAAAATAAAAGTCATAGAAACAGTTCAAAATATATATAAGTCGACTCAGTTTTTGTGCTGATTTTGAATGTGACTTTTTTTAAAGTCAAACGAACTACTTTCTGCTCGAAAACTGTCGAATATTAGTAACAAAAAGAGACAAATTGGCTATCAAGCACAGTAGTGGGAGCAAAAGTGTTTCATTAGAAATCGAATTTCAAGTTGAAAATAATCTTATCAGAAAGTGCACATTGAATTGCATATCCAATGGAAAAATCAAGCTGGTGCACTCAGAAAAACTATAAGTTCGAAAGACTCGAAAAATCATTATTTGTGCCAATATGACCTAATCAGGGCAGTATTTCGCATTTATCGATAGAAAAAATTCAAATATCAAAGAACGTCTTACAGATTCTGCTAGAGAATGAAATTCTCTATCAACTGAACCTATTTTCAACTACTTAAGTTCGAGTTTTGATGAATTTTTAGGTCAAAAATAGGTTTTTACGGCTTCCAGAGAGTACTTCAGATTTTTCTTATTATCCGAGTAATTTTGAAAAATAATATGTTATTTGTAATCAACACATATAGCTCTATCTAACTAAAAAGACTTCTGATGGAACGGTGAAAAAATCTTTTTTTCAAAACGTGAGAGATACCTCGAAAGTCAAAAAATTGAGTTGTGATAAAATAGAAAATAAACTTGCAAAATAATAATCAGAGTTTAATGCTGATTATCGGGTTAATAAAATAAGGCTTATCTGGTTTGAGACGATCAATCTGTAATTTGACACACTTCCTTTCCACGATCTCTATTCAGTGAACAACAATTATTATGCGATATACCTGAAAAGCTGTTTTCTGTTGTCTTTATAAAATTTTATTTGAATTTACTGTATTTTACACTTTGGACCATTACGTAGCATGAGTGTAGTTCACTGAAGATAGGTTGTGAGCATTTTATTTTATTCAGAAATGTTTTCTCTTTCAAATGAACTTGTTTGCCAAACATATTGTGAGTCTAGGTATTCTGGAGAGCTTTCGCTCAGAGCTTTTAAAGAGAACTTATCAGGTACTTCTCCAGATACGACATTGTTTCAACTACTCAAATCTTTTTGCCAATTGCGTATAGCTGTCACCGTTAAGGAAAAAAGTCAAGAATACTGCGTTTCTAAACTTTTTGTCCCCATCTTATATTTTGTTTGAAATATGCTGAATGTAACTTTAAGAGGTATCCAATACAATTATAAAAGTTTCCAACCTGTTACTTGAACTGTTTAAAGAAATATTCATATTTCTGTTTCGTTCGAACTTTTCTAACACTATATACGAGAAATATTAATGACAAATTTTATCTAATTCATAATTTTCTTTTTATAAATAATACATCGAGTTTACAATCGATTGAAATTCAAAATAAATTGAAAAATTTGTATTTTATTTTATAGACAAGAAAACAAAACAATTTGTTGCGAAGGATGGCAAGGTCTCGCTTGTGATCAACCAGACAATTCTATTGGTAAGTTTTGATCAATCTTATTTTTATCTATTCATTTTTGCAAAACACGATCTAAAAGAAATGTTGAGGATATACGGAGTACAAATTTGCGTACTCTCAACAGATCATGCCAGTCGGGGTCAACAGACCGTAACAGGCATTGTCAATATACGATCAAAGACTGTATATGAGTAACATTTCATTTTAGTATATGAACTATCTTCTTATTGCATTTCCGAGGGACTAAGTAAAAGGAGGATGGTGAAGAAATGTATCCCGAAATAGATAGAATAAAATAATTTTCATGTAATTAGCACCAACAACTACATCGTGTTTCATATTTTAATCCCATGAGGATTTCGCTAACAGTTTTTTGTCTTTATGATCATAGGTCAACAATCATTGGCAATTTGTCATTTATGGGGTCGAGATCATATTCGAACATTTGATGGAACATATTATCAATTTCCGGGCAGGTAAATATAATTAATCATTTCACAATCAAAATGATTTTTATTCTATTTTAATAGTTGTACATATAAATTAACTGGTTCAATATCATGGCAAATTAATATTCAATTTATAAATTGTACAACAACAAAAAATTCTTGTCAAAAAGTATTTACATAATTTTTGTTTCTCTTTTAATAGAATTATTTTCTTTTCTTAGAAATTAACAATTGTTATTGCTGGTAAAATATTAGAAATAACAGATACAAATTTAACTAATCTTACATCATATCCATCAAATTTAATAATTCAACAACAAGAAAAAAATCTTCTTGATTTATATTTTACAAATGGTATTCGATTAAAAATTTATAATCAAGAACAAGAACAATCAACAATAATTATTGAATTAGATGAAAATTTTATGAATGATCAAATTTTAACAGGTCTTTGTGGAGATTATAATAATAATAAAGATGATGATTTGAAATTATCAACAACTGGTCTCATTACAACAATGCCAGTAGAGTTTGGAAATCAATGGAAATTATATCAAAGTGTAAGAATTTATTATTATTATTATTAATAAAATTTGTCATACTTTTCTTAAGTGTCCGGATGTTCCACGAGTCGTAAACAATTGTTTAATAACTTCAGAAGCTATTGATGAATGTATTTCATTAACTAATCAATCGGAAATATTTCAATCGTGTTTTAAAAAAGTAAACAAATGAGAATATCTATTCAAATAAATACACTTTTTTTTTTCGATATGTGCATATAGATCGATCCACAATATTTCTATGAAACATGTTTAAATGATGTATGTTCAGCAATGCTCAAGGAGACATCTTTAGAAACCGTACGATGTCCAGTATTGGAAGCATTTATTGAAGAATGTCGAGAATATAATATTCAAATTCAATGGCGATCTGAAACTGGATGTTGTATGTCAATTAGTTTTCTAATATTATTTTAAATATTTTCTTTCATTCTTTGTTTTGTTTTTGTTCTTAGCAAAACAATGTTCATCACAAAATACAATTTTTGTTGATTGTGCTTCACCATGTCGTCGAACATGTCAAAATCCATCATCAACAATTACACAATGTCATACACAAACTAATGAATGTACTTCCGGATGTGTATGTACAAATGAAACTGTATATGATAGTTTTCAAGATGAATGTGTTTCACTTGAACAATGTACATGTCAATATAATAATATGCAATATCAATCTGGAGATCAAGTATCAATTGATTGTAATAATTGGTAAATTGAATGTTTGTTTTATTCAATTGATTATATAATGCAAGAGTATTTTATAGTAAATGTGATCATGGTCGATGGTTATGTACAAATCGAACATGTTCGAGAACGTGTCTTGTACTTGGAAATATGAATATATTGACATTTGATGGTAAACAGTATGCACTTATGAGCAAATGTGATCAAGTTCTTGTCGAAGTAATTCGTTTGTTTATTTTATTTTTTTTTTTGTCTTTTGAAATTATATATGATGAGATATTTTGATCTTTAGAATTGAAATAAGAAATTCTATCTTACGGAGAAATAGATTTGAGTGAAATTTTTCTAATTTTAGACTAATGATCAATCCAATTATTTACGTATTACTTATACAAATGAAGGAAATGAATTAAATATTCAAATACTTGATAGTAAAGTAGTATTTCGTCAAGATAGTGTACTTGTCAATGGTAAAGTTCGTCATACTTTACCATATCAAACTGATGATGTTATTATTCGACGTGCATCAACAGTATTTATTGAAGTTCGAAGTTAGTTTAAATAATAAATCATATATATATATAGGAAAGGTTTATTCTTGTTTACACTAGATTTTCAATCAACTGTTGTATTACATTTTGACCCATTAACATCACGTATTTATATTAAATTACATCCATCATTTTTTAATCGAGTTCGTGGTCTTTGTGGAACATTTAATTATGTAGCAAATGATGTCTGTTGATTTCTTATTGTTATAAATATATACGGAAAAGAAAAATTTTTTTTTGAAATTTTAGGATTTTCTAACACCGAATAATGTCATTGAAACAAATTTAGTTACATTTGCAAATGCTTATCTTGCTTCATCATGTTCCATACCTGATCAACAAATTGATACTTGTTTTAATTTTCCAGCTGTAGGAATTTTCATTTCTTCTTTGATTTTAAAGTATAATTTTATTAATTTAGAATGAACATAGTGCAAGAATTGAATGTACAAATCTATTAAAAAATTCAATATTCTCAACTTGTTCACCATTAATTATTGATCCAACATTTTTTCTTACATCTTGTATACGAGATTTATGTGAAGATCAATCAACTACTCATCGTGATCAAGTTAAATGTTCAGTTATAACAGCATTAGCTCATGCATGTGCTTTAAAAGGTATTATTATCGATTGGATGAGTAATGAAACATTAGCTAATACATGTCAAACAATCAATTATGGTCAATGTGGTTTAACAAGTCGAGCAGATTATACAGAATGTGTATCAGAATGTCAATCATCTTGTACTGATATTGATCTAATGCCATCATCTTGTGTAAATCAATGTTTACCAGGTTGGAAAAATTTATGAAATTGTAATTGTGTTTAATCGAGCTTATTATAAATAGAGAAAAATTATCAATTGTGTTGATAATCTCGCTAATATTTCTTAGCAAATCTTAGTGACTTATAACTCTAACAGTTAAAATTGTATCGATGCTACTTGATGTCGACCAAAATTAAAAAGGAAAAAGTCCAACAGAAGAATATTACACAGTATCTTATTTTCCTTGTTGTAATCATTACAACTCGCCAACAATTAAAAGAGACACTCATCATGACAATAATAATAAATTGCTTCTATACGAAGAGCAGAAGCATAGAAGGTTGCAAATTGGCTCCTCGACTTTTTGTTATCCCGCTTCAAGTTTCCTACAGATTTCGATAAAATTCGTCGAACTGAGTATTTTTTGTGACGGAACATGGTCTCCACAATGTAACGCTGAAAAAAATCTTATGACATCAACTTTCGGCTTTTGCCTCTACTTTTTCATCTGCTGTCAAGTGGCGACTCTACGGTACGAGAGCAAAATAAGATCTTTTATACTACAATCTAAAGATGGCATTGTGATCTCTTTTCAATAAAAATATTACTTCTTTCAGTTGAGTCCTGTTAGAGTTATAGACCAAAAATGCACTTTTTACGAGACCTCACACCAGTATTAAGCAGTTGACTACTGTAGCATGTTGCCCATATCTCGAGAACGGAAAAAATAACTATCATCATTTTTTCAGTCAAGTTAGTCCTTTATATAAGCAACAAATCTTCCTAGTTAGATTTCAAATATCGATCGGACAAGACATCTCATGAAGGCACAGATTGCCATCAAAGTATCGATTTTGACTGAAACCAGGAATATATAGAATGTCCCTAACCGAGTCGATTAATCCTAACATCAGCATCATGTTCAGTGTCATAAATGGATTCTATCTATGCATGTTGCAAAACGTTTCGGCATTTTTTATATTCGTCAAAAAAAACAGTCAGGTCTTCCACAGGGGTAAGTCAAAAAATGAATTCAATCAAAACATTAGCTTGTCTATTAGAAAGGAAGCTCTGAATTGTTAAACAGCAAACAAAAGCTCCAAAACAAATAGATGAATAATACAAGAGCGACGTTTTGATTGAATTCAGTTTTTGATCTATCCCTGAGAGAGATCTCCAATGATTTTTTTCGACAAAAATAAAAGTAGTCAGAACGTTTTGAAACACACATGGATAGAATCCATTTGCAATGCTGATGTTGGATTTTTTAACTCGACTAAGGCACTCAATATAGCCCTGATTTTAGTCAAAATGGGGACTTCTATTTTGAAATATGTGCTCTTGTGGAGTATCTTATCTAATCAATATTTGAAAACTAATCGATAAGGTTTGCTGCTTACACGAAGGATCAGCTGTGCTGAAAAAATGATGATGGTTGTTTTTCCCGTGTTCTAGCTAAGGACAATATGTTATAGTAGTCAAGTGCTTGATTCTTATGTGAAGCCTTTTAAGAAGTCCATTTTTGGTCTATAACTCTAGCAAGACTTGACCGAAAGAAGTAATATTTTTAAGAAAGAGGACCACGATGTCATCTTTAGATTGCAAGTGTAAAAGCGCTTATTTTGCTCTCGTACGGTAGATGAAGTCGAGACCAGACAGCGGATGGAAAAATAGAGTATAAAAGCCAAAAGTTGACACCATAATATTCTTTTAGCTTTGCATTTTGGATATCAAGTTACGTCACAAAAAGTACTCAACTCGACGAGTTCTATCAAAATTCGTATGAAAACTGAAGTGAAGACAACAGAAAGTCGAGGAGCCAATATGCGATTTTTGTACGCTCTATTCTTTACTCGAATTCTAATCGGTATCCTATGTGATTCTAACCGAACAAAAATTGCGGGTAAATCTTTCGATGATAGTTGTTTTCTGACTGGCAATGTACTATCGGAATACTGGTGATAGTTCAAATAACCGTATGACATCAGGTTTGATATAATCATATTTGTTTTTCTCAATAGGTTGTACATGTGAATTAGATCAATTTTATGATGAACATTCGCATGTTTGTCAATTTCAAGATGAATGTCCTTGCTATGAATCTCAATCTGAACAATATATTCATCCATTACATTCTCTTCTTATTCAAACTCCAATTGTATCAAATTGTTCATGTTCACATGGTTCATTACAATGTAATTCATTTGATCAAAATCAATGTAGTTCAACACAAGTTTATTCATTAAATGCAACATTATGTCCTCGAACATGTATGAATTATTTATCTCATTATGATTGTGGTTTATATGGTCCTGGTTGTGTATGTCCACCAGGAAAAATTCTTCTTGATTTAACATCACATGAACAAAAATGTATTTCAATTGAACAATGTCCATGTCAATATAATCGTCAATATTATACTGAAAATGAAACAATTATACAAAATGATCATGGTTGTCAAAATTGTACATGTCAAAAAGGTGGTTTATGGTCATGTCAAAAAATTTTATGTACGAAAACATGTACTACATTTGGTCATTCACATTATCAAACATTTGATGGTCTTTATTATAATTTTCCTGGTCTATGTCAATATATATTAGTTAAAGATTTAAATAATTTATTTCGTATTCTAACACAAAATATTCCATGTGGTATGAATGGACAAATATGTTCAAAAAATCTTCTTATTGAATATAATGGAGTTACTATTGATCTTATACGTGATCGTCCAATACTTTTCAATAATATTGAATTATCAAATTATCAAATTCAACCAATTAAATTTGGTAATATATATATTTATCAATCAGGTATATATACAATTATTAAAACAGATGATTTTCTTATTAAATGGGATGGTCAAACATATATTGATATTACTGTTCAATCAAATAAAGAAATGTCTGGTTTATGTGGAAGTAATAATGATAATTTTGATGATGATTTTAAAAGTGCAGATGGTGCATCACAAGTAAATGTATTTGATATGGCACAATCATGGCAAACATCAATACAATGTACATCAGAAAAAAATCAATCGACAAATAATGATCCATGTGGTGATAGCCCTGCTCATGCACAAAGACGTACATGGGCACAAAATCAATGTGATTTAATCAAAGTAAAAACAAGTATATTCAATAATCCATTTGAGATTTGTATTGAAAAAATGGAAACGCATTTAATTGAAAAATATTATCAAGCATGCCTTTATGATGCTTGCCAGTAAGTAATGCCAATAAAAATTCATTAATTGACACTTGTTTAATCATTTTACGCCATAAAAGCCATTGAAAGATGTAGAAAAGCGTTGGAAAACGACGTCCTCTACTGGAATTTCATTTAGATTCACTTAGTTGTAAAGTTAATCGTAACAAAAATTTCAATTCAATACTAACTTAATGACTGAAAATTCATACTTTCCATTCAAGCTCAAGTCCATTCATCATCTTCTTCTAGAGATTAAATAAATTCTTACATAATCAAATCTTTCTAAATAAAGAATATATAATATTGCCACAAGTCCTTTGTCCAAACTTGAACATTTGTGCAAATTCTCTAGAAAGAATTCCATGAGGAACCATTTTTATAAAAATTTGTTTTCTCGTATCAATAACAAATATGAAATTCTTTGCACACTCTCATATAAAGAAATACTATGTTGAGGAGTTTTATACAAAAAAAGAAAATGAAATTTTTTTTTTTTATAATTTAGTGCTGATCATGGTGGCGATTGCGCATCTGTTTGTACTGTTCTCAGTGCATATGCTACTGAATGTCAATCAATTATAAAAACACCAATAATTAAATGGCGTACATGCGATCGATGTCCAATGCAATGTGATTCTGGCAAAGTTTATATGCCATGTGGTCCACTTTGTCCACAAACATGTTTTGAAGGCGATGATTATGGTGGTTGTATAGCTGATTCAGGTTGTGCCGATGGATGTTTTTGTCAAAATGGTCAAGTTATGGATAATAATGGTCAATGTATTGAACCTCATCGTTGTCCATGTTTATATAATAATAATATTTATCCACAAAATAGTCGAATAATAATGAAAAAAAATAATACATGTTATCATGAATGTGAATGTTTAAATGGTTCATTTAGATGTGATAGTATTGAAAGTTTAACATGTCTGACAACAAATTGTACAAGTAATGAATTTACATGTAAATCTAATGGACAATGTATACCATTAAATTGGAAATGTGATCAAATAAAAGATTGTTCAGATGGTAGTGATGAATTAGAAGCTAAATGTCAATATCAATGTTTGGATAAAATAAATACATATCAATGTTCTAATGGACAATGTATTGATATAACACATCGATGTGATGGTTTACCTGATTGTCGAGATGGAAGTGATGAAGTTAATTGTTGTAAGTTTAAAAAACATCTTTTTATTTCATTTTATTAGAATTTCTTTATATATATATATGTATAGCTTATGTAATACCATGTAAAGAATACGAATGTCCAAGAAGTAAATTATGTATACCAAAATCATGGATTTGTGATGGAACAGTTGATTGTGGTCATGAAGATGATTCCGATGAAAGTGGTGATTGTAGTAAGTTTCGAATTGAATCAAGGTTTTTATTTTTTTATATATAAAGAAACACTTCTATAAATTGAGAACCATTTTTCGAGGTATAGAACTTGTCATCATTTTTCTCCGCGTAAAAAAGTTAGAAATTAAAAACAAAGGACATTACAGTCTGACATTCTCGTTCAAATGAAAAAAAAATTAAACATATGAGATGTAGACCCAAAGAGAATTTCAGCTTATCACATGAGCTTTTTCGATCCTTATTTATTGAATATCTCCAGAAAATCTTATGGTATAAGACTGAAAATTTAAACATAGCCTCTCCATTATAGACCCAACATATTCTGAAAATTTCATGTGATTCGAATGTACCTGGCCCAAGATTGGTTTCCAAGGACGAGTCATTTATATCACTTTTGAGTAGTCGAACTACTATCCATTTCAAAATATAATGTACTTTGAATAACTTTCGATACAAACATGATAGAGATTTGCGGCTTTCACTCTGCGAGAGAAGATTCGGGGTCATCAAAATTTGATTGATCAATTACTGGCCAATCAAATTTTGATGGCTTCGAGTAAAGCTCATCGGGTTTAAAGAATCTTTGAATCCGAATCCAGACCCGGACGAGTCCAGATAGGGCACGATGAACTCTAGCCCCAAGTCTTCTCTCTTGAATGGCGAAAACCACAAGTCTCTAAGATGCTTCTATCAAAAGTTATTCAAAACACACAGTGGAGCAAATCATATTTTGAAATGAATAGTAGGTATAGACAAGATGATCCCGGTTTCAGGATCAACACTTTGTCATTAGGATCGATGTCTATTATGGTCGTATAAAACTTATGTCGAATGGCACATTGTCACGACTCGTATGTTCTAAATAGATAAATGTAGGACACTTTCGGTCCTGGCGGAACCGAGACCAAAAACGACTGACCCCAGTCATGTCTAAGTCAAATTCATCATGAATATTATCTTAAATTTTTGATTTAATTTCAATGAATTTTTTCTTCTATGCAGAACTTAAGCAATGTGATATATTAAGTGGACGTTATTTTCAATGTCGTGATAATTTCAATTGTTTACCTATTGAACAACGATGTGATGCACATAAAGATTGTAATGATGGATCAGATGAATTAGGTTGTTCATTATGCACATGTACATCATTATTTTCATGTATTCATACATGTCAATGTATTGATTCAAAACGTGTATGTGATGGAATATCAGATTGTATTGATGGAACAGATGAATATAATTGTACAGCAAATTGTGCTAAAGATGAATATACATGTTTAGATGGAAAATGTTTAAATAGAACTTTCTTATGTGATGGAATACGACATTGTTCGAAAGGTGAAGATGAAACACATCCAGATTGTTTACGTAAGTTAAAACAATAGATGATTTTCTTAAACTTAAGAATTATTTATCAATGTAAAGGTTTATTTGAATTTTGTTTTCTAATTGCCAAAAAAATTAAGATTGAAAATAATTTCAATGTTTATTTTTTCATAAAATAATTCTTATTTTGATTTCTCGAATAGCCTTAACAACAACAGCTGTTTCAACTCACATTCCTATTATGGGTATAAAAGTCACTACTACTACTCCAATGCCTTTCACAACTGGTACCATTACCACTCCTGTACCTTCTACAACAGGCATCTTTGTTACTCCGCTTATTCCGAGAATAGACTCTAAGCATATTTCCACAACACCTGAGCCAACATGTGATATTCAATCAGCTCTTATAGATGATCGATATATTTCAAAACCAGAATTTTCTACTCCTATTATTGGTTCTATTTCGGATTTAAATCCTGGTAAAAAAGGTATTGAATTTTTGGTTAATACTCCATCAACTATAGTTACTATTATACTTCCATTAAAACCAAATACAAAAATAAAAAAACTTATTAAATTTCAAATTCTTCGACCAAGTAATATTAATCGATTTCAATTAATATTTCTTAATAAACAAAGACAACCTATTGGTCAATATAAAATATTATCAACCGATAGTAAACAATCATTATTATCACCAATAATTAATAAATTTCCAATACAAGAAACTCTTTTACAACAAATTCGATTATTCAAACTTGAAATATTAGATACCAATGATAATCGACCACCAAAAAATGTTACTCTTCTATTTCAAGCTTGTTTTAAACAAACAAAAATACTTAAAAAAAGTAAAAAAATTTCTTTTTTTTTTATCTACAATTCAAAATTCGAACATAACTTTTCTAATCTAATTTTCACTAAAAACAAAAAAAAATGGTTTAACTATACTTGTATTTCAAATTGTCGGTACCTTTAATTTATTTAATTTATTCTTTCTTATAGAAAAATGTACACAAATCGATGCAATGAATTCATTTTATACAAAGAGAGTTATAGCAAAATTAGGTGGTACTCGTCCAATAAATTCTACTTATGGTCATTTATTACAAGGTTATGGTGGAGTTACATATAATACATCACAAGCTATTATTGATATTCGTATTCATAATAATATCTTATCTCGTATTAATGAAATATCTATTCCTGATTATTTATTAAATCGAACAAATGTAAGAAAAATAATTGTTGAATTATTTGATAAATATCATAAACGATTATTTTGGGAAAAAACAACAACAATGAAAGTTATATTAAATTCAAAGAAAAGACTTCATGTGAGATTTATACGTATTTCATTATTGGAAACAAATGATGATTATGCACCATTGAATGTTACTTTATCAATTAAAGGTTGTTTTGATCGAAAATATCCAACGAAAAAAATTACAAAGGAACATACACAAACAACGACAATTACAACAAAAAGTATGTCGAGAAGAAGGATGAAAAGTTCGTGAATGCATCATTAAAAGCAAGATGTCTTAAGTCTTTCTATTTAATATAACAAGTGATCGGAATGTTTTTGAATAAAATTTTTGTTTACTTCTGATACGCTAGAAAGTATTTCTGACAAATCAAGAGCAAATAGTCTTTGAAAAGTTCAAAAATTAGTTTAGACGAAAAGTTTTCGTGTTTTCACTCTTACGATTTGAAACTGAAAAGATGGATTCTTTATTTATATATCAGCTAATAGATTGAAAGCTACCCTAAAAAACGCACTTTATCTTTCGACAAGGCACCTCAATTTTCGTTTTTCGTAAATATTCATTTGTCAAAAACCAACAACCGTTTTACGTTGAAAAGAAGTTCTTGAAAAAATGCTTGAATAAAAGCTACAGTATAGTGCAATATCACATTTTGTAGAGAAGTGTTCATTCTACAAAACGATCGATTCTGACAACGTTTAGCATGTTCAAAAAGAGATCTATAGGGTAAAAAAAAAATCTATTGAATCTTTCAGAAAGTACTTTACTACTCTTGAGCAAAAATAAACACAACATTTCTAATCCTATATTCAAGTTCTGACCGCGAGCTATAGTTTTTGGTCCGTCTGAAATGTTTTCAAGTAAGCTCAAACGAACAAACATGTGCACTGGAAACGGCGAACCACAAGTTTCGTCCGAACTAATCTTTTTGGCTTTTCAAAGATTAACTCATTTGGGAATATTCTATAACGAGTTAAAGGAAGAAGAAGAAGAAGAAGAAAGAATATCTCCACCTTTCGGCTGCCTCACAGTATGAGGTGCTTCCGAATGGCAGATGAAGTAGCTTAATATCTTCACTACAACTAATATACTAGTTGTACCTCTGAACAGAAGGCTAGCCTGAGGTAAAATTCTTGTGCTCAATCACTTACACTCTCCATATAGTTATTTATTCAGGATCATTCCAACAGCGGATCAAAAGTGAACAAACATTTTATATAAAAACTTTCTAATTACTCGTTAGTACACTCAATACAGTGCACTTATTTTTGAGTGTTGTGGACAATCCTCAGATATACACAGAAAGTCAAAAGAAGCAAAGATATCCTTCAATATGCATAATATGTTTCGGCGATGATTGACTTGTATTTGCATACTTTCAAATAACAGAGTAATATCCTATATAACGAATTAGTTTCAACAGTATTCATTATATAATAAGATGTTATTCTATCAAAAATTTTCGATAATAAACATCTGTAGTGTTCTAGTGATGCATAAACTATTAAAAGATTAGAAGTATGTCTCATGATTACAAGTAACATTTGATCTTGATGAATTTTCGCAGTAGAGAGCGTATAAGAAATGATGAAAACAAAAACACCGAAGAAATTTTTCGAAATAATTTTCCAACCTATGGGTTTTTTCTCCTTGATCAATGTATGCATTAATGTTCATTCAGATGCGTGAACATCTCATTCAGTCAGAAAATATTGAAACTTTCAGGGCAGATAGCTATTGATGAGTAGAACAAAAGTTGCCGTGGACTCAAAACTCCTCGATGCTTACCAGTAGTGGTAAGGATGACAAATCGCTCGCCACTCGTCCTCACAATATGTCTAACAGGATTGAGCATTTTCTTACAGATACTTGACACTGTTTTGGTTTCTTTTTTATCCTGTTCCGTTCGAAGAGAAACACAAAAATCCTGAGAAGATTCTAAAAAATGTGCGTTTTTATATCTGAAACTTGTTTTATTAACCATGACAAAAGTCTTAGACATCCTAAACTATTTCTAACATAAGTAGGAGAAAGTTTCAGCTCGATCGGATGTACTATGACAGGAACGTAGAGTGATGAATGAAGATTTTTCATTTTTGTTTTTTTTCGAAAAAACTCGTTGTTCAAAACAGCGAAATAATATGTAAATTGTGATGTTCTTTAGCGAAAAGGTTCCATCTTTATTGATTTTTATAATTGCATATAAATTTTTAAAATGTGTCCAATAGATCATTTAGATTCGTATATAGCGTAGAAAAAAATCAAAAATGGAAAATTTTTAAATTTTCGATTGGTAAAGAAATCGATTTAAACATTTATATTATTTCTCTACTTTTCACTACAGTTCATTATAACAATCTTTTCTTTGTTATCTTTCATGTTGGTATTATTTCATTTTCACTATTTTTCAATCAAATCAATTCTGAGAACATACGATTTCTTATATAAATGAAAAAATTTTCTTTATTAAAGGTACATGTTATCATGTTAATGCTCTTGATCCTACATATGCTTATAAAATAATTGGACAATTTGAAGGAACTCAACCATTATCTGGTTTATCATTTGTTAATTTTATTACATCATCAAAAACAGGCGTTGATTATAAAACAAAATCTCCTATTATTATCATACGATTTCAATCAAATGTTGTTGGTCAATTAGATGAAATTTCTCTTATTGGTAGTCGAAATAACATAAAACAATTTCAAGTTGATCTATTTGATTTCAATAATAATTTACTTTTTTCTAAACAAACAATTTATCCAGAAAATGATGAGTAGGATAGACTTTTTTTTTAATTTCTTACCTATCTTCACATAGAAAATTATTATTTTCTGACAAAATAATTGATGATTTCTTCTGCAAATATTGTTTGTAAAGTAGTTTTACATCAAAAAAAACAAAAACTTTTTTTTTTCTATCCATTAGTTTGAAAATATTATCAATTCTAACTGATAATCGTCTGTTGGCTTCAACAGTACAAATAACAATTTTGAATACAATTGATGATCGTCCAGCTCGTGGTATTATTCTATCGATTGTGGGTTGTTTTTCAACAGCTCCAGGAATTCCAACAACAACGATAACAACAACAACAACAACAATCGCACCACAGACTACAGAACTAATAATGAAACAACCACGTATATAATTCTTTTTCTTTTTTTGTTTCATTCTATTATTTATTTATGATTTTTGTTTTCAATTTTTAGGTGATTGTAATAGAATAGAACTGATGACAAATAAAAATATTATCATTGGTATTACATCACAATCTCAATTAATTAATGGAAATTTAGGTGAAATTGGACAAACTAAATTTAATGGTGTAACCTTTTCTAATTTAACATCATCAATTGATATTATATTTCGTTCAAATATTCTTATTTATCTTAATTCAATGTCAATTATTTCAACAACAACAAATTTAAAACAATTTCGTATTGAATTACTTAATAATGAAAATGATATACAATATAAAATTGAATCATCATCAATGACAGTTAATTTAGAATCATTACCATCAATTGTATTAGCTGGTATTCGATTAACATTTCTTCAAACAAATGATAATCAACCACCGAAAAATATTATTCTATCGATTCAAGCATGTGTTGAAGAAATTTTAATTACAACACCTGTAACAACTGCACCAACATTAACAACAAGCAGAACATTTCCACAAGCACCACCCATGACACCAGGTACAGATTTCGAAATTTAGTGACAAAAATATAGATTCTCCTCGTTAATAAGCTAGTCGATTGAACTATCATCACTATGGTTCAGTAACGGATGGTACGAAGGTTTCTGAACAAGTTATTTCTTCATTTATCGATTAATTACGAGAGTTAGTAGAAATTTTTGAAGCATTGAGTTAGAATCGGAATTTTGGTGAGACCCATAGATTAAGAATTATGAATGAATCTTTGAAACACTCGAAAATAAAATCTAAAAGGAAGAAGTTGAACTAACTATATCTAAAAATCCCAAATTTGATCGTACCTATTTTTGAAATTGACTGTGTGTTACTTTCTTATGTTCGTCATAAAGGTGTCCAATTCAGTTGACGAGAAACTATCTCCAAACGTTAAATCATTTTTCGACTGACAAGGAAACCTCACCAACTGATACCCTCTGTTTGAGTTCATATTTTGCTCATGGGTATAGCTTATAGCATAGATAAAAACCTTAAAAGGGTTCGTGCTCTTAGGTCTTTCTTGTCGAGTTATGGTCATTTTACAAAATTTCCAGCCTATCACAGGCTATTATAAAAAACCGCAACAAAGAATTTCTGCCCGAAAATTTCCCTAATAATAGACCTCATGATCTTTATTATATACTGAAAGTTTTAGCTCAAACGGATGAGTATTTCTTAAGATATTGGATACCTTAAGAATGGACTATTGTCGTAGTTTTTATGAGAAAGTAGTGATTTTTGCAAATGTATCATCTTGGAAGAGATGCATTTGTTTGACTTAAACTTTTAGGATATAATAAAGATCATGAGGTCCGTTATAAGAGAAATTTTCAGGTAGAAATTCTTTGTTGGAGGTTTTTTCATAATAGTCTGTGCTAGGCTGAAAATTCAGTAAAATGACCATAACTCGACAAGAAAGGCCTAAGGCCACAAACTCTTTTAGGATTTTTATCTGCTCTATAAGCTATACTCATGAACAAAATATGAACTCAAACAGAGAGTATCAGTTGGTGAGATTCTGTCGTAAGACGATGGTCATTTAATAAACAATAGAAAAGTCTAGAATGGTTTGATTTTTCGTGCCTTTTGTTCTTGAGAGATCAAAATTTTACTGGATTTTTCAACAAAAAAGTTGTGGTCATTTGGAAAATCGACTTTCGACTACAGACTTTGCATGAGCAAAGTACTCAATGAGATTAGATCATTGAACAAATTGTAATTTGTCTATGAACTCTTATCCCGAGATATTCAATATTCGAAGTTCTCTTATATATAAAAGCAAATTTTGTTCATCTCTAGAAAGGAAATGCCATAAAAGTTAAAACTTGTCGAATGAACTAATCTCATTGAAAACTTTATTGATGCAAATTTTTAACATGACAACAGCTTTTTTGTTGAAAAATCTAGTAAAATCTAAAGAGCAAGACACTGCTCTAGAGAGTGAGCTAAGAACTGAAAATCTCGTAACAATTCTTCAGAGATAATAGAGATGATTTTGTAAATGTGGAAATCAATGAGCTGTGAAGACGTTAACGTATCTTTTACTAAAGGTCTTACTATTGATAGAAGCATTACAGAAAACTATATAAAAATTAGAATATTATTTTGTTCAGAAATGTTTGCTCTTTCTTTCAGTATATTTTTAATAAATTTTATTTTCGAGACTTTCAAAGATTCTTCCATAATTCATAACCTATGAGTCTTCCAAAAAATTCCAATCATTTATTCGGGAAGAGCATAAAATTTTGATTCTAACCCAATGTTTCAAAATTTTCTGTTGACTCTCGTAATCGATCGAAAAATGAAGAAATATGTTGTTCAGAAACTTTTGCATCACTTGCTAGTAGGTATTTGAAATTCAAAGTTGTTCCTCTATCATCATTTGAGTCTTTACTACGATATTCTCTATTATATTTCATAAGTGTTTCCACAGAAATTAAAAGAATAAGTAGGACCTGTACATGCTACAAGTGATCGTCACGAGTCATGGTTTGTTAATTCTATTCGATATGAGATTCAGCTTGAAAATACCGATGTCACAAAAATTGGATCATTTTTAGCGATAAACCGCAGTATTTGTCAAAACCGGCGGTTTATCGCGGTTAATTGCAGCAATGGCAATCGGTAACCGAACTGGTAAAACCACAGTAAACCGCCAGTTTTTATCACATGGGCATTTTACAAATAGACACTCGCATACAGTACGTCTATGATGTACTACATGAACTACGCTTAACTTGTTAAATATATGATTATTTTTATTGTTTTATGTTTTTCGTATTAGACCATTGTGCTGATATTGATGCAATGCAAGAACCTTACAGTAAAGAAACTCTTGCTGGTCTTAGTGGTACGAATCCACAAGGTACTAATTCTTCACTTTTGGATCTTATCTATGGAAAATCTATATCGTTCGATGAAAATGAACAGAAAATTATTTTATTCGTCATTTTCAAATCAAATCTATTTGTTTATTTAAAATATGTTGGACTTTTATCAATATCTGATACGAATGTAAAACGAATTAAAATTGAATATCTTGATAAAAATCAATTACTTATACGAACAATATTTGTTGATTATTCAAATGAACAAAAAATAATGGAACCTATGCAAAATGTTGGTTCAGTTAAAATTACAATTGAAGAAACATATGATGGAAAATCAGCAAAAAATGTTCGTCTTTCAATCAGAGGTTGTTTTGCTATTCAACCTCGCTCAACAACAACAATACAACCGACAATATCAACACCAAGTAACATATGAGAAAAAAAAATATGTTTTTTTTTTTTTATTTAATTTTCTTTATCTTTACAGCTGCATGTCATCATTTAAACTTAATGTCAAATAAACCTGTAGCTACTAAAGCTATTGCATATATTGCTGGTACAAATCCAAAATCATCATCAATATTTGATTATTTTAATTCATCAACATCAATTTCTTATTTAACATCACATCCAACATTTATTATTGTATTTAAAACAAATATTTATGTTGAATTAAAATCAATATTAATTACAAATAATGAAACAAATGTTCGTGAATATCAAATTGATTTAATTGATAATGATCGAACAATTTTACAAACAATTATTATGGATACACAGCATCAACAATCGAATGTTAATTTTTATGTTCCAATTGCTGCTTTACAAATAACATATCTTACAACAACAGATGGACAAACACCACGAAATATTATTTTAAATATTGATGGATGTTTTGGAATAAATCTATCTCCAACAACAACGGCAACCACTCCAGTAATGACGACAACACAACAGCCACTACTATTAGCAACGAGTAAGTATAAATTTATTCATTTTAATTAAGAACAAAAATTTTCATTCTCTGGTTAGGTCATTGTCATGAAATCGATATGATGAATAAACTTGATTCTACAATTCTGGTCGATTCAATTACTGGTACATTACCTAGAAAAACAATTGATAAATTAAGTGATTATTTCAATCCAACATCATTAATTTCATATGATACACAACAATTACCTGTAACTTTTCTCATAATTTTAAAATCGACTGTTTATGCTGAAATTCAAACAGTTTCTTTAATAAGTTCAACAACAAATGTTAAAAAATTTCAAGTTGATCTTATTGATGATTATAAATCAATTATACAAACAATTGAATCCAATAATAATTTAACTGTTGACGGTTTAACAGAAGTTGGTATTGCTGCAATACGAATCACATATATTGAAACAAATGATAATCAACCACCAAACAATATTCGCCTATCAATTAAAGGTTGTTTTGGTATCCTTCCAACACGTCGACGAATAACACCAGCAATCGAATCAACCACAACAAAACCACCTCGAACAACACCAGCAACTGAATTGATCGGAACGAAACCACCTCGAACAACGCAAAGAATAAAACGTAATAAATAGATCGTATTTTCAAATTAGATATTTTTCAAAAGCATACAGATTTATTCTTGCATAGAGAAAAATATGGAAAAGGATCTATAACTTAAAAGTCTTATATCTCGAAGAGATTTTCTTCAAAACTTGTGAATTTTTTAAGGAAGTTAATCTAGTTGAGTTCTCTATATGTGCAAATTTTCAAATCAAAATTTGAAAATACGAGTTTTCCGAAAACCTATAGCCTCTAGAAAATAAACATATTAAAAATTCAATAGCTTAGTCAAATATCAATAGGAATCCAAATCCTTGTAAGGTTTTTATTCGAACACTATGCAATATCTATAGGCAAAAATCTGCGTTATACCAGTCTTCTATACAGAACTACAGCTAATGTTAGTTGTAGAGAAGGTATTGAACTAATGAATCTGTCTCTGGGCAGTAACCTATGCCAAAAGGCATGGATATTTTTCCTTCTTCCAATTTGTACATGAATATATTAATTTTTCTTTCAATAGGTAAATGTACAATTCTTGATGCAATGTCTATTGAAAATCGAAAAAAACTTATTCGATCAGTAAATGGTAAAGAAAACTTGAATATATTTTCATCCGATGGTTTATCATATAATTCAACTTATGGTTCAATTGATATTGCATTTAAACAAGGTATTATTAGTAATATTGATAATATATCAATTATTGGTAATAAACATAATATTAAAAATTATCGAATAATATTTTTTGATATTAATGATAATATAATCGATGAACATTTATTAAAAACAGATGTAAATGAACTATTATCTATTGATAATGTTGCTACAATACGAATTATATTTCTCGAAACAACAGATAATAAAAATATTCATGATGTTCACTTATCAATTCGTGGATGTTTCTTTAAAATTCCAAATTTTCAAACTACTAAAATTACAACTATGAAAACAACACAACCACCTGAGTATTGTCATTCAATAGACATAATGGATAAATATCATGCTAAACGTTTACTGAATCGTGTTGGTGGTACATTAAATATACCAGACATATATAATTTAACACAAAATAATAATATTAATCAATCATTATATTTTATTATTGAATTTAATAAAGATATTTTTATTCGTCATATTCAAAATATATCTATTCTTACAGATAATCATCGTATTGAACAAATTCGTATTGAATTACAAAATAAAAAACGACAATTATTAAAACGTATTGATATATCAATATTTAAACAAACATCATATACAAATCTTTATACACCAAATTATCCAATAGATGTTAAATATTTAAAAGTAACAATAATCAAAGGAAAACCAAATAAAAATATTCGTTGGTCAATTATTGGTTGTTTTGATAGAATAAAAAAAGTTAGAAAAATTAAAAAAATTCCAAAAATTACTTGGTGGAAAGGTAAAATATGATAACAATCTATCAAAATTAGAATCCATCAGGTCCAAACTAACCCGATGGGTTCTAATCGAACTTTTTATTTTTTTTTATTTATTTTTTTATTTTTTTCATTCAAATAGTTTCATGTATTCATTCGAATATATTGGCTGGACGTGATGGTTATCATCCACGAAAATTCTTAACTCCATATATTACTGGAACACCTTCACCAATTGGTGGTAATTTTCAAAATTTAATGACTAATAATATTGGTATTTCCTATTCTGACATACAAAAACCAATAATTATTGAAATTGATTATCCATCGGGAATTATTGGTCGTTTATATGAAGTTGGTATTCAATCAAGTAATGTTTATCGAATACGTGTACAACTTATCGAAGTACCAAATGGTATATTGTATACTTTAACATCACCACAATATAATAGAACAGATAAAAAAAATACAAATCCTCGTTTAACAGGATTTCCACCTGTATATTCTTCAGGTATTCGAATTATTCTATTAGATACAATTGATGGTCGTCCACCACGACATGTAACAGCTTTTACAAATGGATGTTTTTATAGAAGTTCAGTTAAATATACAACTATACCAACCATTGGATCAACTAAGGAAACAACAAAACAACCAAAAACTAGTAAATATTGACGAAAAATTATATTTTACAATTGATTTTTTTTTGTCTCATAGCAACAGTCAAAACAAAATGTCTTTATTCTCAATGGACACGTTGGGGACATTGTTCAGTTAGTTGTGGTAATGGAGTACAAATACGTGCAAGAAATCGACTTTCAGGTATAGGATGTAATGGTAGTTTAATGGGCTATCGTATGTGTCAATTACAACCATGTATGTGTATATTAACAAAAGAATTTTATATGGCTGCTACTGGTGAACAAGTACCGGCGAATAGTAAATATTTTAAAGTTATTTATATATGCATAATATTTAATTTTTCTTTTTGTTTTTGTTCTAAAGATATTGTTGGTTATTTAAAAGGTGGTAAAGAAGCCGTACATATTGGAGATATTTTAGATACTGGTACGATAGTTTATACATATAAATGTTTGCAATTTATTTGTTCTAATGTTGGACTTGATGTGAAAAATTCAACAGATTGTCAACGTAAGAATTTATGTTTTCTTTTAATCAAAGTTTTCGAACTATGGGCGCAAAATCATCCGTTAGCGATATGACTTCGCAAAACTAGAACGCTTGTATCTCGGGCTAATAAGCTTTCCTAAAGCTAATTTTTGTATGTTACATGTATGTTACGTTACTTTAGAAACCCTGAAAAAATCAGTGCTATATATCTTCGTTCAGAGGAGTTATCAGGAAAAAACTAGTGTTAACGATGTGATACAAAAAAAGAACATCGATTTTCACTTTATGCATTTTGATTTCAAAAACTCTAAATTGAGGCAGCTTTTTCGGAAACTAAACAGTGCATTCTATAGACAATTCCTGAGACTACAAAATCTCTATACAAATTTTTCTCTAAGCATGTCTATGTTTTTCAAAAGAAGTCCGTTTACTTGTCGTTAGCGACGTGACAGAGTATGAATATACAAACGAATGAGAAGTCCGAAACCAATTTCAAACGATACAAACTCTTTCTCACAATCTCTAGATGATGATAACACAAAACTATTCGTTTCAGGACTTGACATGGTCTTTAGAAAACTTGATTTTTCTGATGAAGTCTTTCGGAGTCTGATCTTCCTGAAAATGTCACCATAGATGTAGACCATGTCGTAGAGTCTATCCTGAAATTCTCGAAATTTTTTCTTTAATAGTTGAAGAAATATTCACTAATTACTTTGTAATTAATTAACTGACTAATTATTCACTCAATTAATTTGACGAATTAATTAAGTGAAATTAATAATTATCTAACTAGTTAATTAATTGAAATTAATAGTCAGCTAAAAGAACCAACATTTTCACATGTCTATGCGAAAAGAATTTATTCAAAAAAATAATTCTTGTAAAGAATCAAAGTCAAATAGAAAATGCGTAAGTCCTGTTGTCCCTGAAATAGTTCATATGCTTACCAAGTCGATATTGGAAACTTAGGGTATTGAAAAAATACGAATCCATGATAGTTACTTCTCAGAGATATTTCCTCTTCGGACAGTTGCTCTCGTGACATTCTTTTTCCCTACGGTTTTAGTTAAAACTACGATCAATCAAAAACAAAACAGAGAAATACTGGAATTATATACAGACCTACGCTTCTTGCTCATCTTCTCTGCGCCCTCGGAGCCTAACCTCAATATCTAGCCTGACATTTTCCGTAGCCTTCACTCTCATCTTAGTCTCCGCTCTGATCTTCAACTGAATCTCCTCTCGGGAGTGTAACAGCCATGTTACCAAAAAATTTCCGAATATCGAGATTGTGAGCACTACTGAATTCTTTTTTTTTAATCATAGGCAAATGTGTTTATCTTGATTGGTCTCCTTGGAGTCCATGTGAAGGTGATTGTGGTAATGAGTATCAAAAAGGTATTCAATATCGACAACGTTTACCTTTAAATATTCTTACTGGTTCACATCTATGTGAACCACAAAAAGAAAATCGTTCATGTCAAACATCACCTTGTTTTGGTTCATGTATTCTTTCATCATGGTCAGAATGGAGTCCATGTTCAAAAACATGTGATCTTGGAATTCAAAAACGTTCGAGATATTATTTATCTCTTCAACCAAATTGTACGGATAATTTAGAAGAAAAACGTGATTGTAATCCTCAATGTTGTCCATCAGGTTAGTAGAAAATTACTTTGAAAAACTTTTTAAAATTTATTTCAATTAAAATAGATACAAAACCTACATGGTCAGAATGGAGTCCATGGGGAAATTGTAGTCGAAATTGTGGTAGTGGCGAACGAATACGTTATCGAAGATGTATAAATGGTACGAGTCAATGTCAACAACAGATAACATGTGATGGTTCTGATAAACAAATTGAACCTTGCAATACACAAAGCTGCCGTAAGTAAAAAAGATCTGCCGTAAGTAAAAATGATCAAGAGAAAAAAAATTGATTAATTAATAGAAGTTTCTGCTACTCGATATACATGTACGAATGGACAAATAAGGAGTAATTGTAGTAATGCTTGTGGTCATACATGTAATACATTAACATGTCGTTCATGTAATGAACCATCTGAATGTGTATCTGGTTGTGTATGTCCTGATCCATTAGTAATGAATACAGATGGAGAATGTGTTGAAATAAATCAATGTTTATGCCAAACATCTGACGGTAAAACTAATCTTGTTGATGGTCAAACTATGTTCGATCAAAATAAATGTGAAGATTGGTAAGATTTATAATTTTGAAAACAAAAAAGAAAACTTGATAACTCTTTGTTTTTGTTTCTTGCTTTTAAGCTTATGTTCTGATGGTTGTCTCGATTGTCGTCCATCGTCAAAAGATTGTTCAATATGTACATGGAGTGAATGGAGTCCATTTGGTGTTTGTTCAGCAAAATGTAATGGAACACAAAGACGGTATCGTACACGTTCATGTGCTGGCTTAGAACCCGAAATTGAATATGAAGATCAACCATGCTCAACGAATGAAACATCATATAAGAAAGGTTGTGTAGAATGTTCTTGTAATGCAACTACTGGCGAAGAAACATGTTATGCTCAATGTGCTATAACACCTGATCTCTGTTCAAATCTAACAAATGATCCACTCAGTATATATGAATATATACCACCAGCTGATGGTGAATGTTGTGGTTCATGCAATCGAACAAATAGTATATTGAAAAATGAATTTCTTTTTTTCTTTATGCAAAGATAATCAAATTTTGTGTTTTTATTTTAGAAACGGAACCATGTTCGGTGCAAGAACTACCATTAGAACAAATCACCTATGGTGATTGTATGTCAGTAAATCCAATAGCTCGACAACAATGTTTAGGTACATGTATATCAGGTATGACATGTCGTTGTTGTTCACCATCGAAAATAACAATGGAATCAATTCCAATGGAATGTCAACGAATAGAAGATAATTCAACAATTACTTTTATTACAGAAATACCTTATGCAACAATTAATTCATGTGGTTGTCAAGAATGTACTAAGAACTTTTAATTTTAATAATAATAAAATATTCATTATTTTTTTTTCTTTGGCTGAAGATTTCATTGCAATTTCGTTTCTTTTTAATGACACAAGATAATATCGATAATTTTATAAATATTCATTAAAGTATTTTCAAAGGAGAACAATAAATTTGGATATTATATTTTACTCTAATAAATGAATATGTGTGCTATTATGGTTTTCTTTTTCTTGAAAATTATCATAATTTATTCAAATAAAATGGAACTTTTAGTACATCAAGAATACTCATATATCTACTGTAGTGTAAACTTCAATTTTCCATTGTCTAATGTTACTGAGTTATTGCAATTAGAAGACATAAATATATCATCTGTGGACAGCTGGCTCATGAAGTCTTTTGCAAATATTTCTTTTTTTTTGTATTCATCTACGCATCTGGTCGGCATAAATCGTAAATAAATATCTAATTGATCATATTGATAATATGCAAGTTGATGGTTCTAATTATATATACATATTAAATTTAGAATCTTGCTCACATCTGCAAAAACAACATCATCTAAATAATTATCTTTTGATTGTTGACAAAACAAGGCGTATCTTCGAATGTAGTTTTCAATGAACTTCGAATTATTTTGCAGATACTTCCTAAATCAATGTTCTCATCTTTGCTAACATTCAAGCATTCGATCTACTAATTTTACTATTGCCAAAAAAGTATCAAAATATATGAACTACTATTATATTCAGAAGTTAATACAGACTTAAGACTTTGTATTTCATATTGTTTTCAATAAAGCTTTATCAGGAGTAAACAATTAAAGGTCTGCCTCAGAAATACACTTTTTACTTTTCATTCAATTTCGTCCAAAACTTCAGAGAATGTTAGTCCTGGCTTGAATAGATTAATGGTAAAATATCATCTCAAATCTCTAAGATACTCACAAACTATAATCAATTCATTGGGCAAAAGTACTCTTTATGCGGGCAAGGTTTTCAAAATGAGGATACGAGCTAATCTGTCGGGATAGTTTTTAAATTGTAGAGTATATTCAAGCTCAGGGCGTAATAGAGCATAAATTTTGAACTTTCGTTTGGTTGTTTTTTAGAAAAAAATTTTCGAAAAATTCTCAAATTTGTGGCAAAAAGAAATCACTAGTGGAAATCAAAAATCAAAGTTTTTATTTCAGTCAAAGAGAAATTCAAAAATCAGGCTCTATTACGACCTAGCCATAACTATCTTCTGTGTAATAAAAAAATGATCACTTTTACATTGAATCATTATGGAGAAAAGTATGCCCACGTAAACGGCACACTCGAAAAACAATGCTTTTAATTTAGTAAATGTCTCTATTTAAAATAAGTCTATTTATGTTGCCTAATATTTTCACACTCTTCAGCAAGCTTCATTAGATCACTATATGTGGATGTATTATATTGCTCTTAAAAGTACGTATCATGCCTAAGTTGTGGGTGTGGGTAAAGGTGAGGGCAAGGCTTTTATTTTAGCCACAACCCACACCTAAAATCTAGAAACATGAAATAAATGTTGTCGGTACCAACTTACGCCTAAAAATCCATTAAAAAAATTTTCCTTTTTTGTTTGTAAATAGTACATCCAACAAAGTAACAGTTCTCATTGATAAATGATTCGTTTTTATGAATTTCTATTAAGTTAATTACAATGCTCACAATGACTGAGTATGGGCTATGAAAAAGAAGGAAGCTGAGAAGAAAGATACTGTTCATTAAAAAAACAAAATTCTCAGTGAAGATGATAGTGTCGTCACGTGTACATGTACAAGTGCTGACAGTGCTGGTGATTTTGGAAGATGGAATAATGGATGCCGAAAGATACATCAATGACGTTCTTCCAATCGTTCTAAAATTCGACAGGAAAATCTTAGGAAATGACTGGACACACTAGAAGGATGATCCTAGAACTCACACACATTTCCTGAGTCAAAAACAGTGTGTTGATCATTTTCTTATATTCATTCCGAAGACCTGTTAACAAACAAATTCGCTTAATTTATGTCCATTAGACTATAGTTTATGGAATGAATCGGTTGAAGCTATGAATTAGGACCATGTAACAACAAAGGCAACACTGATTGACAAAATAAAACTTTCGGTCAAAAAGATTGAAAACAAAAAAATTTTACGTTCTGTACTTGATTTTATTGTACAATTACGTTTGATTCTGAAAAAATTGAAGGAGACTATATTTGCTAAATAAAATATACCTTCAGGTCAATGATTTTAACGCCTGGACTCGTGAATTTCGGGGAAATCCCTGCTAGAAAGACGCCGTTATCTGTCGGTAAACTCGGGAGAATAGTAGCAACTTGGAAGCTCAAATCCTGTGATCAGATTCGGTTGCTCAATTTTTCTAGTTGTGGCTGTAATTAGACCTGTCATAGTTCGTGATCGAGGACCTGAAGTGGTATCACTTGATCAGTTCTTTTCAAAGGAATTGGAACTGGTAAGCAGTCCTTTATTGACAAGTAAAACAAGTATCAAATAGAGTCGCTACATTATCATTATTAGTAAATCGAGTCGATATGGAAAGAATTGGTCACCGGACCGAATTCTCAAAAAAGAACTGATCTTTGGACCTAGTTCTCAATAAAGAATCGGCTCATAGAACTGTGAGCTGTCACAGGTCTAGTTGTAACTGACGCTAATCTGGCAGAGTCGGCTATCGGATTTCTGCTTCAAATTTCCTATTGTTTGCCCGAGTTTTCTAGTCGAAAGCAGCTCGTTTTTCTTGACATCGACCATTTTGTGCAGAGTTTCAAGTATTATCTTTTGATAAGAAGAGTTATCCGATTCAAGGGCTAATACAGGAAAAATTTCAAAAATACTTAGAGGGTAATTTATTCTGTACCATCCGTTATAAGCTTAAAAAGTTCAAAATGGTTGGAGTTCATAGCATCTAAGCAAAGATATCATATATACTTAAATGTAATAAATCATGCAAAATTTACAGAAAAATCTTCATTAATAAACAAAAAGGTCTTCCATTCGGATTTGACTTTGTATCTCTATTCCAAAAAGGATTTATTTTCTAAACTATTTTTAAAAACATCGACAAAAATATAATAAATGAAAGCAAAAAATAAAGGGTAGAAGTTTTATTGATAAAAGCAATGTTAATCTGCTGTCAGTGCAAACAGAAGATGTAAATAATTCTTTAGTTGTGTATTAGTTTAAAAAATCATGCATGTAATTAAGATCAATGTAAATAGTTTTAGCCTCCAAGAGGTCATTGATGCATCATTAACAGTAAGAAAAAATAAATAGCATCAGGTACTTTATTCGAATAGATTTTCACATCATATTTAGCACGCTTCGATAAGAGCGGCTTAGTACGACGTCGCCATTCAGCTAATAATTCATTTTGATTTTTATGATAAACTTCTATTCTTTTTGGAAGACTTTTCCGTTTTGCAATAAATTGCTCATCATTATATTTCACTGTATAATCAGTAGATAAGAAACGTAATTTTTTTTGTATACTTCCATCTGTCCATTTATTTAACTTATAATCATAAATAGAAAATGTAACATTAGCTTTTCTATTTTTCCATGCATCTTCAAGATTAGCCACGATATTCTTTCCAGGATTATCAACAAGTATAGCAGTATCGATATCACGTGACGAAACTTTTAATCGATATAAAGCTGTTTCTTCTTTTGAATCTAATATTGTAAACCCATATAATTTATTTCGATTGGCTTTTCCATTTTGTACTACTACATACGTACGAATTGCTACTTTCGATTCAATACATATAATCAGAAGAATAAATAATAATAAACAAGTAATAATCTTCATAATAAGTATAGACTAAATGTAGATGTATCTTTCTTTCTATCATCTTATATCAACCTTCTAGAAGTTCGATTGTCATCAATTATTATATTGATATCAACACTTATTGCTTTAATTATTCGATATATCATAAAACTAAGAAACAAGTAGTATTTGCAATATTTTATCTAGATTTTCTCGCTCAGGAAGAAAATTTTTAACATTCTGGAAGGGCAAATACTTACTTTTTAGACTATATAATACAGTAACTACAAACCCCAAAAAGAGTCAACTCGATCGTCGAAGTGGTGGCATTTCTTCAATCTTCACGTTGAATAAAATATTTAGAATTTGTACTTAATAGAAAAGGTTATTTTGACCAAATACATTTTACTTAATTGATAATCTAAAGCAGAATGAGAAATGATAATAATAGTCAAAAGCATTATATAGTGTTGACAACAGAGATAAATACTCCATTTGACAATACATTCTCAACAAGATGAATACAGTCCCTTGTAAACAAGAATACTTTATTTCTTTGGAGAATCATTACACACTTTTTTGCGGCTGAGAATCAATCATAGGATATAATCAATAGGTATTTATCGTTTGTTTTTCAATTTTGTTTCAATTCAATCATTCAAAATGAAAGGAACTATGACGGTATGTTCCTAGTCTTTCTAATGAAACTACATCAACTGCCGTTTTTTAAAGTCAAATGTTTATTTTTTTGTAATTATATTTTTCAAACTTTCGAAGAAACTTGTCGCAATATCCGCTATAATATAATTATAGGATATGTTATGTCACAAGGGAAATTAATATCTTGAGTTATCTTCTGATGATGCGACAGCAAAGTGTTATAACGTTTTGTGCCTTTTTCTACATCAACCCACATCCTTAGTAGAGCATTCAGTTCTGCATTGATAGAGCTTGAATTTAGGCCTCTGTATTAATAGAAGGGCCTCGAAAGCCAAAAACTTAAGTGATCGATTTTATCTATCTCATTGGTGAATTCTGAGTAAAAAATGTTCACCTTTATCTCCTGAATTTTCTGACTCGTTCATCAGAACAACTCAATCATATTCAAATGGAAAACTTTAGGTCGAAGTGAACAATTCACAAAGTCAAGTTTTACTCAGCAAACAACTCGTAACTAAATGTTGGAAAGAAATTCAAATGGATAAAATAGTTCGATTGAAGAGCAACGATTTAATCCTAGTAAAAATCATTCTTAATTGAGAAATTTATCATGTCAATGTTCAAAGACTGATCTATTTATATTCTTAAAAACTGAACCAAATAGATTATATCTGATTCAAGCAGCAGAAATCAATAGGTTTGTCACTTATTAATGCGATATATCGATAAGTCTTGATTTATTTAGTGAAACCAATTTGAATGCTCGACAAACACTTCAAGGAATTGTATGTCTTCAGAATGATTTCAATCAATTATTTCGTCTTAATGGTAAACAAAAAAAAAATCTGTTGTCGGCCAAATATTTGTTCGATGTTTTTTTGATTGATTACCTGAAATCGAATGTGAAAGTTCAAATAATAATCTTGTTCGATTCGAAAAAAATTTCAGATGAAAAAATCAAATGTATCTAGTCAAGGATGACAATATTTTATTACATAGTACTCGGGCCAGAAATAAAACATAGTCTTTCGGAAGTGAGTCAAATTCGAACTGCGAAGAACACTTCGAACAGATTTTCGAAATAACAACCTGAAATTTGTTCTAGAAAAAGGCAGAAGTTCAATATGAACAGAAATAATGGTTGTTTTTTTTTGCAATGATTTTAGTGACTTCTTATATTGGTTCTAGTACGAAATTGATGCAGAATGGCAGAAGAGCAAGATTCAAACAAACAAGAATAAAGGGATTAAAGGCTGTTTACAATTTTAAAGGAATGTTTGACCAGAACAACTTTAATTTCTTGGGGAACCCTCGATCTGGCTATGACTGTGTAGGTCTGCGTGTGCGTAGGGTGTGGGTAAATATGGGGTCTTTATAGAAGATCCGAACATTCACGAACATTCCCAAATCTGGAACTGATACTATCAGCAGATCGAGCTCAGCGAGCTGATCCTACAAACACCCAAAATGGTTGAATATTAAAGTGATTGCCCAATGCACATTATTTTTTCAAATCGATGAATACCCACGAACACCATGTCTTCGACCAGTGAGTGGCCCTATTCGAGTTAGGTGTAAGCCAAAAATTTCAGTCTTCTATATGCTTGCGTAAGAAAAATAGCATGGACCTACTTTTTCAATGTTAAGTCTTATAATCGAATTCAGAATGACATATATGAAATTCAATTATAAAGCTTAAGATTGAAATTGTAGGTCCATACTATTTTTCTTATGCAAATATATCAAAGGCTGAAATTTTGGACATGTACCAAACTCGAGTAAGGCTACTCACTGGCAAAAGATGTGGGTGTACGTAGGATCATCTCGCTGAGTTTGATCAGCTGATAGTATCAGTTCCCGATTCGGAGATGTCTACGTCTTTTACAAATACCCATGAATATGGATATAAGTCACATCCGACAAAAAACGGAATTAAGATCTGTACACGTAGCTTTCTCTTTTCTATTGTCTTTCTTCATATGATCGAATAAAATTCTTCTTGCCTCCATTATCCTTGGTTTTTTTCGATATTTTCCTATTTAATATTTTTCTTTTCTGCGTTTTCCACCAAACTCTTAGTGTAATCAGTGTCCTAGTAGATCGTGTATACCGTTAATTTACTTTTCAATCTTTACATCAACACTGCACATCCTTCGTAATCAAACTTTGTTTTGTCTTTTAGAAAGAATTTAGATCTGAATTCAAAATAAAGAATTTTATTTTTTATTTTTTTTATTGTTAGTTGTTTTGTTTTGTTCATTTTCAATAACAATCATAGCCAATTGACTACGTGATGCTAAACCTTTTTCTCGTTGTATTAAACATCGCTCATATTCCATTGGATTTAATTGTATATCTGTATCACATTTAATTGATCGATAATGAACACGTAATGATTGATCAGGTGCACGTAAAATATGTAAATCAGTTAATTGTACAAATAAATCATAAAGATTCATTGTTGATATTGATATATTACGATATGAAATAAGTTTTTTTACATTTACATAATCATTCATATAAAGTCCAATATGATCATATGCATATGAATTAAACCATCCAACAGTTTTATGTAAATCAATTGTTGAATTATCTGTTATATTACGTGTACGTGCTATAATATATGGATGATATTGATTGAAACCAATTGGAAAAAAGATTTGAATATTTTCAATAACATTTAAACGACATCGATTTAAAAAATCTGAATCAATATCAACATATGGATTTGTAAGAAATATTAAAGAATTTATATGAAGTTTTGTTTGAAAAAATTCAAGTAAATAAATTGGTTGAGAATAAAGTGGAATTGATGATATTGGAAGAAGTAATGTATGATATGTTATTATTAATTGCTTATGTATTTGACATATTAAATTAACTTCATTACGGATATTTTCAAACCATTTTTGTGTTTGAGAATATTCTTCTTTTGTTGTAACAATATGTGTAAGAAGTAATTCAAATTTATCACGAGTTTCTCTATCAAATAGAGTTTTATTAGCATAACGAAGAAAACGAATAGCTACTGATTGTTCATCAGAATGAATTGGTAATATTAGATGTAATTTTGTTGTTTCAGTTACAAATGGCATTGGAATTATTTCAACAAGACCTATAACATAAGAATTTATTCAATAATCAAATAATACGAAATATCATAATTTATTGACAAATAAAAAAAATACAATCAAACTTATGTAGATTTGTTTTCACCTTTCTGTAAGATTTAATGAAGGAAGCATCATTACACTAGTACTTTATCATACTTCAAATTTTGTTTAAAATAAATATCTTTACGTGTTCTTAGTAAAGAAAATCATAATTTTAATTAATGAGAAATTTTCTTTAATGAAAAGTTGTCAATGATGCTTATGTTTTACAAGAATAAGACTTCTGTTTTATTCACCAATAACTGAGAAGATTTCTTCGTTCTATGTATACGCTACAGGTTGAAACGAGGTGGATTTCTTGCTTCTTGCCTTGTCCTACCCGAGAAAATAATAGTCTCAAAGTCTAGGTTCCTTGTCATTTTTAGGTGTCGACCAGCTCTCATTTGAATGCTCAGATTAAATAGATAAAAAACCTGTCCGGATAGATTCATTTAGATCAGAGAACTTTTTCAATAGTTTCTCAGATCTGAACTTGTCGACCTCTATTTATTTCAACCTATAGTATTGATGAAAATATGTGAAGAAAAAGACTTATGCTATTGAGCGTATCTGTTAGGAGATATCATCTTTAATCTCAGATTCTCACTTTGGACGCATCCAATATTGGATTTCAGGTTAGACGAAATCTTAGTTTTGTCACGAACATATATATATATAAATTATCGTGTGTGTATATAACAGACGTCCATAGTGGTGCGATAGCTTCGTGTCTGTGCTAACAGCGTTTTCTAATTAAATTATCTTAAGAGTTCTTTAGAATTTATTTAAATTGACAATTGTTCTTTTTATACATATAATTCAATGAAAACTAAAAGTAAAATATTATATATCATTCAAAACTATATCAATAAGTCTTATTCTTTTTGAAATTAAAATTTTCAATAGTCTATTTATCTATAATTTGTATCACGTAATTATTGTAAAATTTCGATTTTTGCATATCAATCTTTGTAAATAAAATAACTTACCTAATGGTCTCATTAATTCAGCACGTTTAATATATTCTTTTTGATTTTCATCTATAAGTAATATATCAACAATATAATGTGTACCACGTGTTGGATCAAATTGACGATAACCATTGAGTAATTTTTTAAATTTTAATCTTTATAAAAGAAAAAAACAAATGAAATTTTTTAAAAGATTTCTATGATTTTAATTTACTCAGTTCCATATTTTTTTTGTAATTGTTCTACTGAATAATCAATAACTTCATGTATATCTTCATAATCATTATCTATATTATAAATAAATAAATAAATCCATAGAATATAGATTAATTCAATATTCTATAAAACTATACCTTTCATTAAATCAATAACATCATTATCAGTTTTTAGATAAATATGTGTTTCATTAAAATAATCCCAACGAAGAACATCAAAACGTGTTGGTGATTTAAAGGGTGGTGGTACTCCAACTGGCCATGGAATATTTCCACAACCTTCAGGTGCATAACAAGATGAACGTTCAATTGTTTCTTCATATTTTTTTATACTCTGTGTCATTTCATTGATTTCAACTTGATTAAAATACCTTTAATTTATAGGTTTCATATGTTGTTTATTTATTTATTTTTTATTCAAATTTAAATAAATCAAAATTCAACTATACTTTTGAAGTTTAAGCATTGTTGCAAGATCATTTATTGGATGAACAGTTAATGTTTGATTAAAACTTTCAGTTTTCGATAAAATACCAATATCTCTATCGAATTCAAAACGATAATTAACATAAGTATTGAATTTAGAATTCTAAAAATTAAAAATTTTTCCTTTGTTTTTTTGTTATATCAAGTAAAAAAGAAAGAAAAGAAAATTTACACTAGCTGTATTAACACATGGTAATTTTGCTGCTTTTAAAATACAGCGACCAATATTATCAGTTAGATCTTGTGAATAAGCATTTTTTGTACACCAATCAAGTTCAACATAAATTTTTCGAAGTACTGACTAGAAAGAAATTATTATCTATTTAAAAACAATACAAAAAATTAGAAATTTCAAGCTTCAATCATCAAAAATCATTTTATGTCATCTGAAATAGTCGAATGTATTTTTATAACTTTTGACATGAGTATTACCTCATGATGTAAGCGTCATAATAACTAGAGAAAGTTTTAAAAAAATGAGATCACCTTCAAAATCATGTTTTGAATTTCTACTTCAAACTTGATACAAATATAGGTCTTGATAGTACTAACTGTCAGGCTTTTTATATTATCTCTTATCTTAAGATGTACATATAAGAATAAATTTTGCGTTTATTTTCATAAAAGAATTTTCAATATTGATATCTGAGGATAGGACATATTAAGAAATTTGATAATTTTACAATGAATAGATTCTATCTGATAATCGATTGTGAAGATGATTGATGAGAAATCACGCAAACTGTTAGTTCAAGCCTTGAGGGGTTAAACGGTTGATACAAGATGTAGGTGCTGTTGTCAATCATAGGGAGAGTGTTTTATTCTATCTATTTTGGGATACATTTCTCTACCATCCTTTTACCTCATCCTCCATAATTACAATAAGAGAATAGTTCATATATTATAACAAGACGTTATTGATATACAATCTATGATCGTATATCAACAATGCCTGTTACAGTTTGCGATAAAGAGGGAGGGGAAGGATTGCTAAGAATGTCTTCCATGTCTGAGACGGGAGGAAACCCAAATTTCTACTCCTATACTTCAACACTCCTTTTAATTCGTGTTTCACAAAACTCACTAAAATAAATTTAATTTAAAAAAATAAGTATATTGCACGGATGTATTTGGTCTTTCTCTTAATGTAATAACGCTTTTGTAATGAAGTAGGATTCATTTCAAAAGTGACGTATGATTTGGTAAGATTCCCTGGTAAGAATAATTCTGAGTAAAACCGAGATTTTTCTTCTATTCAATAACTGTCCTATTGAGACTGCAATAGATTATCACATTTTACACAATGTCGAATGATCTAAGGTATCAAAACCTCAAAATCATAGTAAGATTTTTTTGTACATGGTTAAATAGAGACTATATCAAATACTCTAAAATAGTCTTGATAGAAAAACATTCCGAATAATGACATACACAATTTTTGGATCAAATGGATTGACTTAGACAATTACGCCAAGTTTTTTATTTGTTAGTTCTCCAAGGTGATTCTTTTTTTATTGATCGTATAAAACTGACTGTGACAAACTATACTTATTATTGTTCAAATAAAATATGATCCGAAGTGCGACCTTGAAAAAGGCTACTATGTCATTTTGCACATCGATGCAGTTTTTTTCTTAAGAATTATAATAAGCATTTCTATAGAGCAATGATTTTTTTTGAAAATACTGCTTCATTGTTAAGAAAATAAAAAAATTTCATTTTCAGTGGCAAAAACGTGCTTGTATTTATCGATTTTGACCATCATTATTTCATTCATGCACAAAATGTATGTAATATTCGGATTTAACATCAACAATTCAGTTATATAACATACGTTTCAACAGAAAGTATTTTTCGGTGTAATTCCATCCTTAGTAGACCACGGACAAAATTAATAAAAAAAAAGGACAATGGGAGAATATCGATGTGTGTTTAATGAAAAATTATTTTTCATTGAACCGCATGTCATTCAACTGAATTTTTGATGCTGAATTTGAATATCGCACACATTTGCTCACGAATGAAATTATGATGATCAAAATCAATAAATACGAACACGTTTTTTGTCAGTGAAACAGAAATTCTTTTTATTTTCTTAACAACAAAGCAGTATTTTCAAAAACTCTTTCCCATAGGAATGCTTATTATAATTCTCAAGAAAAAAACCTGTATAAATTTGCAAAATGACATAGTAACCTTTTTCAAGGTTCCACTTACATCAAGACTATTTTTTTTAGAGTATTTAACACACCTGCTACTCCAATCATGTACGAAAAAAAAACCAAATCTTACTATAATTTTGAATTTTTTGTAAAAATCTTCTATATAATTTGTATAAACTTACTGCAGATAAAATAATTCCAGATCCAAAATAACAATAAACAGCATGTACGTCATCAAATGCTTGTCCAAGATAAAGATCTTGACCAATACTAATATGATTAAGAAATTCATTTAACTGAAAAACAATACAAAAAAAAAAGAATTTGTTTATAAATAAATTTTGTTTGTTTTAACATACTTTATAACCTCGTATATATGTATTATCAGATACAAGAAAAAACCAATCATATGATTTAATCATTTTTTCCGCAAGATATTTTAACATATAAAATGGTTTTAAATATGCTCGTTCATCATTTATAGCAACAACATGCATACCTTTTGGAAAATCTTGTACATTATCATTAACAAAAAATGATAAACGATTAACATAATCTTGTAATGTTTGATTAAGAAATAAAGCATATGTATTTAAACGATCTGTTTCAGTTAAAACAGCAACAAGAACTTTTTCACGTATACC
>CAJNOL010000695.1:51184-72435 GCA_905250125.1 Rotaria sordida | reverse complement strand
TGATGTGACAACAGTTTTATTTTTATTATTAGTATTCGTATTATTATTAGTAGTAGTAGTGTTTGATTTAACTGATGCATGATGTAATGGATGAATTCTTGGTTCATAATCTTTACTACGATAATCAACAAGAGTTACATCAGCTATGGAACGAGCATGTCGACTTAATATTCGCAATGAATCAAATTTATTACGTAATGAAAGACTTCCAGTATTTAAATGAAGATTTAATGGTGAAGAAAATTGTTCGAAAAAACTTGATGAAGAACTATCACATATACTCATTAATGGTAAACATGCAAAACTTAATACAAAACCAAGTATTAAACCAACAATAATTGATAATATATAACGAGATTTTAGACGATGACGATGCATAAGAGATGTCGTTTTATGACGAGATGAACCAGCCATTATTTTTTTTTTTTGTTTTAAAGATTTTAAAGCACCGGAATAAAGAAGCACCGCTCGAATTAATTAAATCGTATAAAATATATTTAAACTAATTGATAGAATTAAATATTTTAGAATCATATTATGTTGTTATATTTAAAAGAAAAGAACTCTGTAAAATTAAAAAAAAAATTTTTTTATAGTTCTTTTCACGTTATAAAGATTATTTTTTTTAATAATCTTACTCACTTTTTTGATGTATACGCATGATTTTAATGAATAGTTTTACGCGTTCTTTCACTATTATAACGAAAAAGAAGACTGCAGGCCATGCAATGAGAATCGAAGAAATGAAAAAAAAATATATTTTACTTTTTTTTTTTTTTTTTGTTTGCCGATGTTCGATCACAGAAATACAATCATTCTCTATAGTTTCTATCACATACGATGCATATATGCGCAAAGAGAACGATCAAAGAGAAAAAAAATGCCCTTATGTTATGTACATATCGTCTTTAGATGTTCATACAGCAGTAAGACTAGTAGTTGATGATGTCGTATGAATTGAGACATATATCCATGGAGAGAAGAACAAAAAGAAAATACCTTTAAGGCAAATCATGACGGATGAGATCATTTGTTTATGTCAGCGTAGATTTTTGAGTGCTTCTCAAACATAACCAAATGAAAAATGCTGATATATTTTTCAAGAAATAAAATAATCATAAAGAGATAATATCTTTATTAGTTAGCCTAATGTCGAACAATTTCAATACATTTCTATAAACGTTAAAAAATCATTTTATTTAAACTATTTGAGTAATTCATGATGATTTATTATGTGATGATTCAATTTATTTATTTTTGTATTATTACTAATTTTACACCTAATGCTTGTTGTTAACTTCTACACATATAAAGAATTTCTATCGTCATTTTCTCATTAACTGTTAATTGAAAAGAATAAAAGGTAGATCTGTTGAAATAACAATATAATTGTACTAAACTATTCATTTGAGGTAATTATATTCACTTAATAGATTGTATTATATACATATCAAATACAATCATGTCTTATATATACATGAAAACTGTTTTGGTGAATAAAAGAAAAAAAAATATTTCGTCTTAAACTGTTATTAATAGTACAAAATAAATGCATATAAATTCTATTCTAAAGGATTATTTTTATACATAGTTATTGTCATTTAACTATCAATTTTCATATGTGTTGAAGAGTAAAAAAACAAGCAAAAGAATCAATTGTATTAATAGACATTACAATTCACGATATATCAAAAACATATTCATACAATGAACAAATATATTTCTATAATAATAAAAAAACAAAATATGGATCATTTTACAATTCTATTTTACTTTGGATTAACATTCATACCTTTCTGATTAAATCCGATCAACTTTAATATAAATGTTTGCAATCGACTTCTCTCTCTCTCTCTCTCACCTATCTTGACGACCTACAGGTATTCCTGACTTAAAGTACAAAATTATGAAAGTAAATATTACCTCTAATGAATACTATTGAAGTGTTTCATGCAAAATTCAAACTTTTTTTTTTTGATAGGTCTTAAACGATATTTGACTACATGTGAGTGAGTTGCAACTTTTTGATAGGATTGAAAGGTTAGTTGTATTTGGCCAATAAGTTTTGTTCCACTCAATCAATTTGGACGATTTTTTTCACTTGTTTTCTTTTCCCTCTAACTGTTTCACACCAAATTTCAGCTCTCTACATCAGATGGTCGCTGAAACGTCATTTTTTTTTGTCGATGATATGTGTGAAGAGAAGGAAACCTTTTGAGTATAATAAAACAAGTGAAGAATGATATAAATAGCTCAGTTTGTACAGCATTCAATGCTCTTTTATAATATATACGTTATTTAAATTTTATTTTTTTCTTCTTTTCTTGTCAAATGTTCACATTATTTGACAGACACTTGTATATTTTTATGTAGAATGACATAAACTCAATTCAAATTCTCTTTGTGACAGAGCTGGCAGCAAACAAATCATATGAAAAGAGAGAGATCGCTTGCAGTAACAAAACTGGTAAAAAAGAATTTTCTCTTATTAGTTTTGTTTTAGAGAAAAAAAAATAATAGGACTTATTAAAAAATCGGTTATTATACTCTGTAGAGTAATATTTTCAAAAATTGCTTGTTCCATTACTTGTCAATGTGTTGTTCAATTTGAACCAAAGTTTTACAGTAGATGTAAAACAAAAGGTTATAGAAATAATGAAAATTTCAGCTCTTGATCTTTTTACTGTTTAGGAGAAATTTATATTATCGTGCAAAATATAGAGTGACGTTTTTTCAGTAGATATTTCCAATTGAATCGATCCAAAAATATTCTTTTCAAGTGTAAGCTAACTCATTTGAATGTGATGAACAAATTTAAGTGTATTGCGGGCTGTTCCTAATTACTTATTTTCTATCCAAAGGTGAATCGAATCTTTTCAATGAAGAAAGTCAATTTTATAATTGCATGAAGCAGAAATTAAACTATAAAACGTAGATTTCTCTTCTTGCTACAAAAATTTGATTCTTTTTTTTCAGCTTCTACTGCAGAGTTATATTCCATAAAAAAATCAAGGGAAAATCTTTCTTAGTTTGAGAAAAAATTCAATTTTACTAGCAAAATGTGGAGCAACATTTGTCAAAGTATTTATACATTAACGAGGGAAATTCTCCAACTATCTAATTGCTTTTACGACTAGACTATGTGCAATATGTTGATCAAAATAAGCTATGAATACCCTTAAAAGAGTTTCATGCTTTTAACTTATTGCTGCGCAGATACTGTACTTTTGCGGGATCTTTTAAAATTAATGGCGTGGTCTTCCTTGGAAAAGCGAGAGACACTGGTTTTCAAATTTCGACTTGAAAATACAACTATGGTATTAACATGTCTTTTACATCGCTCATATAAATCAGCAGATTTGATGTTCTTATTTAAGGATTGAAGCAAATCAAAAGATCTACAACTTTCACAATAAACTACTTTTAATAAGATCTGTCTCTTTGCAAAGTTTCAAGTCGAAATTCAAAAATAAATTTTCCTCGTGTTCCTGAGAGGAACCAAGGCATTCATTTAAAAAGTGCAATAGTTCCACATCAATAACCTAAGGACACAAAAATACACATGGTCTAGATTCAACAACGATTGGACAGTTGAAGAACTTCCCATATAAGACTGATTAATATATGCAAATAGCAAACAGAAATCGGATCTCTATCGAGAACTGTTTTGCCATATCATCATTTTCGTATCTATATTACAACCAAAAAAAGCATCTAGTGCTAACTTGACAAGACTTTCAATGTAAGAATGTATTTATCGGTCGTTCTTATCCATAACCACCGACATGTCTATCTTATGAATTTTATCATAATAAAAGATATGTATGTCAATTCAAATACCAACACAAGGACGTATTGGGAAAATATTATTTTATTACACATTCCACATTCCTCTATTGAATACAATGCTTAATTTTCTTGTATTATTAAACTTATTGTTTATCGATTTTTTTTTTTCGTCGAATGGTACAATGATTGTACTCTTCACTCATGATATTAAACAAGGTAGATAGATTATTAAGATATATTTTTTTAATGCAAAAAAAAAACTTATGAATATATGCTATTGTCATTGCACAAAATCATTAATTAAAGGGATAAAAAAAAGAAAAGAAAAAAAAAGAATGAATGATTAAAGAGAAATAATAATGATGGCACATCATTAAGATAGGGTAAGGAAATATGGTATGCGTGCAAATGAAGAAGGTTGTTGTTGTTGTTGTTGTTTGTTTTTGTTTGAAAAAGATGATAAAAGAAAAAAACAAACAAAATGTTTCAATTGATGATTTTCTTCTTCTTCTTCTTCCTCTTCTAATTTAGAAACATTTACGATGGACAATTGATGGACCAGCTTCATCATATTCTTGTTTTGAAATCCACATTTGTTGAAATGTTGATAATGAAGCCAAAATTGAACCACCAATCCATACTGAATATTTACGTTCAGGTGGTGCAATAATTTTAATTTTCATTGTTGATGGAGCCAAAGCTGTTATTTCTTTTTGCATACGATCAGCAATACCAGGATACATTGAAGTACCTAATTAAAAATTCGAATTTTTTTATAAAAAAAAAAATTTCTTTTTTGCCTTTACCTCCTGATAAAACTGTATTAGCATATAAATCTTTACGAATATCAATATCGCATTTCATGATTGAATTAAATGTTGTTTCATGAATACCAGCAACTTCCATACCCTACAATTATATATTAATAATAAAAATAAAAATAAAAAAAAAAATTCTTTTTTTTTTTCTTTACCAAAAATGATGGTTGAAAGAGTGATTCTGGACAACGGAAACGTTCGTTACCAATGGTAATAACTTGACCATCAGGTAATTCATAACTTTTTTCTAATGATGATGTTGATGCAGCTGTTGCCATTTCTTGTTCAAAATCTAATGCAACATAACATAATTTTTCTTTTATGTCTCGGACAATTTCACGTTCAGCTGTTGTTACAAATGAATAACCACGTTCAGTAAGAATTTTCATTAAATAATCAGTTAAATCACGACCAGCTAAATCAAGACGAAGAATAGCATGAGGTAATGCATAACCTTCATAGATAGGTACATCATGTGTAACACCATCGCCTGAATCAAGAACAATACCAGTTGTACGACCACTAGCATAAAGTGAAAGTACAGCTTGAATAGCAACATACATAGCTAGCAAAGAAAGAAAAAAAGACAAAATCAAATTGTTGTTATTTTTTTTCTCAATGAAATAATTTTACCTGGTGAATTAAATGTTTCAAACATGATTTGTGTCATTTTTTCACGGTTAGCCTTTGGATTAAGTGGAGCTTCAGTAAGAAGGACAGGATGTTCTTCTGGTGCAACACGAAGTTCATTATAGAAAGTATGATGCCATATTTTTTCAATATCATCCCAATTTGTAATAATACCATGTTCAATTGGATATTTAAGTGTTAAAATACCACGTTTTGATTGAGCTTCATCACCAACATATGAATCTTTTTGGCCCATACCAACCATAACAGCTTGATGACGTGGTCGACCAACAACAGATGGAAATACTGATCGAGGAGCATCATCACCGGCAAAACCAGCTTTGCACATACCTATTGAGATTTAAAAAAGAAAAATAAAACACATTCAATTAAATAAATTTTATTATTTAAAAATGATTTTCTTACCCGATCCATTATCAATAACAATTGCTGCAACGTCTTCGTCACACATGTTTATTCGTTAATATAACGGTTTAGATGATAGTAAGATATGTATGTCTCCTCTACTGAGATTGTCCGCAAAAAGAACAGCAGCCGCAATATCTTCTTGAATATATCCAGATGTACCAAAATAGTTCTCTCTTTTTTTTTTGCTTTCCTTCTTTTGCTTTTCCATAGAATATGTATAGCAATACATTCCAAATCGGGTAATACATATCGCTATGACAACGGGCGGCCGGAAGAAAAAAAAACAGATAGATAACCGCTTCCCGCCTCTTTGTGATATATATTTGTAGAATGCATATTGTGGATATATTCAGATGTATAGAACAAAATATAGATGTATATTGATTGCTCTTCATTTTAGGAAAAATACTGCGGCAGCGGTTCGACACTATAATAATATATAACAACGATAAGCAAAGAGAGAAAAGAAAAAGAACTATCTTCGAATAGATGAAAAATGGGAATTAACATGTAGCGATAGAGAGAAAAAGAGCAACTAGTACACAAGAGGAAACATAACAACGTTGAAGGATAACATATCTAAGAGACTTACTGTCTATTCAAATACACATCTAACATCATTATTAATTGAAAAAAAAATAATATTTAATAAAATACTTTAACTGATTGATTACAAAAATAAACAAGAGAGAGAAACAAGACAAAAAATAGGCATGAACAAAATTGACTATTTTTAGATTTGTTTATCTGTAGACTAAAAGATACTTGTAAATAAATTATATGAACCGTTGTATGGCCAACTATACATCGCTAATAATAATAAAAAATACAATCTTCAAAATTTAATTATCATATTATTTATCCCTTCTTTTTCTTCTTTTTTAAATATAATAATAATAATAATAATAATACACAAAAAAAAGAAAGAAAAAACACACGGGTTTACGAAAAGCTACACAAACAGTAAAAACAACTGTTCTTCGGTTTTGTCTTTACAAAATACAAATAAATATTATCTGATTTGATTTAAAGTTGTTGCACTACGATTAAGTCGTAAATGAGAATGAACAAGATCATTAGTAGCTAATGCACTCATTAATGAAAGTTCACCAGCTAATACTGTTGAACATATAAGACGAGCAAGTTGACGAGAATTTTCACCAGGCATCCTCACTGATGAACCATCAATACCAAGCATTTTTAGACATGCTCGTTGTGCAGCTAATTTTGTACCACCACCAATTGTTCCAACTTCAAGTGAATACATTGTACATGATATATATAAATCACGTTTTTCAGGTCCAGTTGTTTCAAGCCATGTTAAACCTAAAATAATTATTTAATGTTGACTTTTGTTTTTTTTTTTTCGTTTAAATTAATCTTATATACATACAATTACTACTAGATACAACTTGAGCTGGATCTTGACCACAAGCAATAAACATAGCCTAGTAGAATATATAAAGTTGTTATTATTATTATTTAAATTACTAAAACTTACAGCAACAACATTTGCTGCATGTGCATTAAATCCACCAATAGAACCAGCCATTATTGAACCAAGTAAATTTTTCGATTGATTTAACTCAACAAGTCGATTAGCATCTGTTTTAAGAACTTGTTCAAGTATGTCATGTGATAGAACAATTTCTGCAACGACTGATTTTCCTCGTCCATCAATCCAATTTAATGCTGATGGTTTTTTATCTTTCATAAAAAACAAAAATAAAAAAAAGTGATTCTAAGATTTTTATCTACAGAAAACAGGATATATGTAGGCTTGTAGAGAAAGACTTTCTCTACTAAATGATGTATGTAGTATAAGGTCTTGCGGGACAGCACCGAATTTTTTTAAATTTCTAACATATATGACATCTGCTATTCATAAATCTTCGACTTCCGTAGAGAAATTCATAATAAATTTCATTTATGCAATCAGCCATCGTTCAGTAAACAGAATTCTGGACATGAAAAAGTTTATTCCACAGGATCTCCTAATGTAATACGAAGTTCTACTGTGTACTGTTTACAGGTAGCACTACCTATCAACAGTACGCATATATTTCCTTCTGTAGTAAAAAAAACCTCATCGAAAAACTTCTAGTCAATTTTCAATAAAATAAATTTACCTATACAATAATTTCCACTAACACTAATTATATCAACTGTTTCAGGCCATTTTGATTTAATAAGTGTTAATACAGCTTCAACACCTTTTGATAACATATTCATACCCATTGCATCACCAGTTGTTGCAACAAAACGAATAAATAAATAATGTGCAGCTAAATTTCGTTTTATATTTGTTAAACGTGCATATGAACTTGTACAATCAAAACATTGTTTTATTTCATCAAAATTTCTTTCAAACCATTCATATGCATCATATGCTTGTCGAATAGTAGGAAATTTAAGTACAGGACCACGTGTCATACCATCATTAAATACTATTGTTCCAATACCTGTTTTTGACATGGTTACAGCTTTACAACCACGATTTGTACTAGCAACAAGTGCACCTAAGAATAATATAATAAAATAGATTAGTTGTAAACTATTTAACAAAAAAAAAGCAAACTTTTACCTTCTGTTGTAGCCAATGGTATATAATAATATTTATCATCAACACGTAATGGACCAGCATAACCAACTGGTATTTCAACATATCCAATAACATTTTCACAACATTGATTAATAACTAATGAATAATCATAATGTTCATAAGGTAATGAATCAAGTGATGATAAAGTATTTTTTGTTGATATTAATTGTTCACTTAATAAAAGACGACGAATATGTACTGCTCGTAAGAGTGGTAAATATTTTTCAAGATTATGTGCAACTAATTTTTTAGATTTAATCATTGCTAAAATTTCATCATCAGTCATTGTTGAATAATTAATAACTTTTGTTGGTGACGTATTTATTTCAGGTGTTTTCGTTGGAGGTGCTATAATAATTGGCGATGATGATGAATGCGAAAGATTTACACGAGTCATTAATCGATTATGAACATTATTATGAGAATAAGAGTCTAAATAATAAAAACAAAAATAAACTATTAGCACAATCCTTATGGGATTAAAATGTGAAACATAATGCAACTGCTGTTGCTAATCACAGGAAGATTGTTCTGTTTTGTTCAGAGACCAGCGGGGTCAAAACTTTTAGCCCCGAAACCTGCCCCTAAACCCGAAAATGCTTTTTGTTTCTCCTCGACCCCGAAAAGTCCTGATTATTTTCTTATAAATAACTGACACCTGATATGCGTGGCATTATGTTGACGGAGAAATGCAGACAAGTTTTGATTGCTACCCAATCTAACAAAATAAATTGTGAAAAAAAATAAGGTATTCTCTCCTTCCGTTCTCTTCATTTGCATATAAAACGAAAAGTATGATTTTAAAGTTGTTACCACGAAAACAACTCGAGGATGCTTATAAAGAAAACGAGATGGTTCTGTTGGATAAATGGAAATGGGTGGTAGGTGAGGGTGTGGGCGTGTGTGAAGTATGGGCACGAGTGTCAGTATGATGTGTGATGGATTTTCTGTACAACCACACGAACATCCAGTCGACTCATAGCACCCACAAACACATCCTCTTTTTCTGAATTTCTATTTTCTTTTTTAGTGAAGCTTTGAGTTCTGACGATCAGATACGTTTATCTTTCATTGTCGTCTATTTACTCTTTAATTAACTGTGAAACTAAATAAATTTCTGTTGCATAAAAACAAAAAATATTTTTCGAAAAGTATCCTAAAAAATTCGAGGTCCTCAATCTCGGCTCCGAGAATTTTTTTCGTCCACGATCCCGCCAGGGTTGGAGTGGGGACTGAGGATAGGGTATCTCCGCTGATCTATAACAGTCACTATCTTGGAACATATTTCTTCACCCTCCTTGTACTTCATCCTCCAGAAATACAAACACGAAGTAGTTAATCTATTGCAACGAGCCGTTATTGATACATGGTCTGTGGAGGAGGATCTAAATTTTTACTCTATATATTTCAACACTCCTTTTAGATCATGTTTCACAACAAATAACTTATTTGTTTACCATCAGTTTTTGATATTGTTGATTTTTGTACAATTGTTGATTGTTTAACATTTTCATTTGTTATTGTTTCATCTTTATCTTCATCTGATGTTTTACCAATAAATATATCAAATATTCTTGTATATTTTGACATTTCACGTCCAGGTGGTGCAACAACAAGACATGATAAACAAATTGTTGCCGTTAAACCTAAAGCTAATGTTTCACATAGTGATAATGCTGATATTTTTAAACCAAATAAAGCTAAACCCAATATTTTAATAATTTTTAAACGATGTAAAACAGAATTAAATTCATCAGTATTTTTTGTTAATATAGTTGAAGAATTTTTTTCATCTGAATTTGTTGTTGTCGAATCAATAAATAATGAATAAAGAAAACAAAGCATACATGGAAAAACAGCTATTTGTGAACACCAACTTGTTATAACACATATACTTGCCATATTACTTAATGCTGTTATTGTTGCAACATCAGTTAAACGTCCTAAACGAACAAGTAATAATGCAAATACATGATCAACGCATACATGACGAAGCCAACGACGTAAAACAAAATTTGGAGATTGTTGTTGTTGTTGTTGTTGTTGTTGTTTATCATTTGAATTTGTTGGAAGAAGTATTGATGCTAATGCAGCACATTGTGTTGCATTCCATAAAAATGATGATATTGATAATAATAATGTTAAATGTATAATTGTTGGTGAAAAATAATTTGTTATATTTAAATTTGAAAAATGTGCTAATGAATTTGGTTGAAATATATGAAAAAATGTTTCACAACTAAGACAAGTACATAGAAATGATATAAATAATATTAATCGATGTGTATGTGGACGTATAGAATATATTTGAAATAATAAATAAGTAACCGATGTTAATGCAATTGAATAAAATGTTGAATCATAAAAACGAACAGTTGTCGTCGTCATTTGATCTTGATCTGATGACATTAATATAATGGTCAACAAAATAAATTATATAAAAACAAAAAACAAGAAGTATTCAAATTTTCTTTATCTATTTAGTTTAATAATAAAAGTAAACGTAGTAAGCAAGCTATTAATTCTGAAACGTCTACGTTAACTATTCATGTAACTAAGACTACCGAAGCAATAGAAAAACAAAAAAATAACATAATTCATTTGAGTTTGATTGATTTTTTTTACCTTTACGAATATTCTGTTCTCATAACATATGATGAAATGAGTAATATACTAGAAATGAATCGATAAATATCTCCTTGAGACTCTTGAGTGCAAATTAGTCTCGTTAATTATGCTTAAAAACTTTTTGTGAGTAAGAGTGACTCTATTTGCTTTCTAGAAATGACTCTTATTGAGATCTTCTTATTTAACAAATATTTTTCTTTCTTCTTACTCACTCATTTCTCTTTTTTCTTTTTTACTGCTAATATTAGAAAGAAATAACCAACAACAAAAAAAAAATGACTCATTTATATCAAGTTCTTCTTCCACCAATCAAATTTATTAGTATAAGAAAGAAAGACGATAAACGGTTGCCTGTTTTCATCTCATAAATCGGCATTGATTGTCATGTCGCTACTATCTATGCAAAGAAACAAAATCCAATGTTGATCATTTCGATCGTGAAAAATGAATACAAAAACGTTGTAATACATGCGTAAATAACATATGTCACATATTGAAGTATTGTTCGAGCAAACACAAGAGCAAGTAGGCATCACATTTATTGATAGATGCGGAAAGATAAAAACGAGAGAGAGAATGCAGGTGTTCGCTGAGGAAACAAGGAAGTACGAATAACCGACTATCGAAACACAGAAAAAACCAACAATAAAGAATAATCATACGAAATAATGATAAGAAAAAGTCACATGACTCAATTGCTGCTTAGAGTCGCAGTAAAAAAAAATGATAGTCATTTTTTCATCGTAATATTTTATTTTGCAATAGGAAGTGAGAAAGATGAGGAATATGATTAAGTCAGTATACATTTCATCGAAAGTTACATTATGGATATGAAGATCGCCGAAATTTGACAATTTTTATTTCGATGATCGAATCTGTCGGCGATATTTTGAGATAATACCTGCAATGTCTCTCCATATGGTATATATCCAAAAATCGAACGAAAAGAACGGTCACCGAAACAAAGATCGCCGAGAAAAATTCGGCGATGAGATACACAACCTGAGATTTCAATAAATTTTTTACTAAGGATTTAATCTATAAAAGAATGGCTTCTTTTAGCTATCGTACTTACTTATGAAGTGAAATGTTGAACGTAAAATACGTGAAATGTTATATTTTGGTTTCATAATTGGACAATTGAGATAATCTTCATCATTGTACAGCATGATTCAAAGACCTTCTTTTTTCAAATAATCGGCGATATCGTAGAATCGATGATAATAACAGCTATCGAATAATTCTAAAATGTTAATTAGAAACTCACATTAATAATAACAAAAAACAAGTAAGCTAGACAAAAGAAAGAGTAAAATGCACTTCGTTCAAATATTCAATCATAGTCTACTTAGCAATGATCGATATAATCATCAAGTGCTATGAATTATAAAATATCAAAATGAGTATCATCATGCTTTAGAACTAATGATGAGTAGAAACAAGACCGAAACCATTTTGTCCCTATCTCTTTAGAATACTTTTATAATTTGTTGTAGAAACTATATGAAAACTACGATCCTAATAATTGTTGTTTCTACAAGTTAGTAGACAATCTTCGTAAAGAATTTTGTCTTTCATTGTTTACATACTGTTCTGTAGAATACGGTATGTTCCGCTGTTATCATTTTATGTACTTCAGAATTTTATTACTGGTTGTTGTACCTTATAAAAAGAAGTACCAAGACGTGTAGGTGCAGTAAAAAGAGAACGAAAACGAAAGGAAAGAACAAGAAATTTAAAGAAGACAAAGACTTAAAGGGTAAATATATATGCGGATATGTGTGCTCGACAGAGAATCACGCCATGCTTCTAACAGTGAGACGTTTTCGGAAGATGGTCGCACCATACCGTAAGATAAAATAACATATTATCATGAGAATAAATGATTAATAAAGTCATCGAGGTTACTTCAATAACAAAAGGTGACCATGAAATTTGCATTATTTGCAAAAATAAAACTCAATACACCTGTTTTAGTAAAATGTATATTTATATTTCCGAGAAAGAAAAGTTCCAAAACTAAAAAAACATTCTATTTAGCATACAGACTTATCTAAAATTGAAGTACAGAAATTTCTGCATTTTATCAACAAATGAGAAGTGAATTTCTTGAAAATTTCGATAATTACTAGTGAACTTCACGGGAGTTTTTAGCTAATGTCGGAAATGAAGAATACCAGTGAAGAAATTATTAAACAATTTCGGAAACTAGTCCAAGCGAATGATACACGCAGTCGGATCTCAAATTTTGAGATCTGAATCCCGACCCGATCGAACCGTATTTTGATACTCTTAATAAAATTTTCTAATCGGAATTGAATCAGAGTTGGAACCGGTCCGGCAATCCGGTTCCGGTCCGGTCGGATCGAACCAGATCGGACAAGAAGTTAAACCGGGCCGAACAGGACCAGATTTTTACCAGTTCATCATTACAAAATTGTTGTTTGCACCCAAGAATTTTCTATACCGAAAACAGTGTTTTTATGAAATTTTCAAGCCAGAAGAATGTGTTTGCGAAAGACTCAATAGATATCTTGTCTTCAACTTGACTTTGAGCGATTGATTGTTCTCTTTAAATCTCTATCGATTTCTTTCTCGTGTATTCGCTCAATTTAACCTAGATCAAATGATTTATTTTCCTTTTCTACTTCTAGGCAGCTGCCTGAATCAAGAAAAATAAATATTTACAATTTTGTATTAGATTTGTTTTGAACTTGCTTTTTTCCCTTTTTTGAAACTAAAATGAAAAAACAGATTTGATCTCAATAGTTAATTTATATTGATATTGGTCTCGAAAGGTTGACGCACCTTGCTATAAAATATAATGGTGAGAATTTCATTCCCAAATTTTAGTTTCCAGTTCGGATTAGGGGTGGCGATACCCTGTTAATTTATTTTTAATTTAAATTTTCGTGAATATAAATCTAAAACAATTTAAATTTTTCAGATATGAAAATTTAAATTTATTTGAAATGTAAATTTTAAAAAGTTAAACTTATTTAAAATTACATAAATTTTAAATTCAATTTAAATCAATATAAATCCAATTTAAACGAAATAAAATTCGATTTAAATTCATTTAATTAGATTTTAATTCCATATGAATTAATGTGAATGGTTCGAAATCCAATTAAATGAATTTAAATTGAATTCCACTTGGTTTAAATTGAATTTATATTAATTTAAACTGGAGTTAAATAAATGAGACCTGTCCGAATTCCATGAATTCTGAACCCAAAAAACACTAATAATAGTGGCAACCGACTCCAAAGAATGCACAGAATCCAAAGAATTCACGAAATCTACGAAATTCTAGAAATTCATAGTTTCAATTCCTTCATTTCCTTGAGTTCTTTGCAAGGGACAAATACACTCATTGACATCCTCTATTATGCGAGGGTATGATGGTGAGAATCCCTAGCTTCACCCCTCACCCTCACGCCACACCCTCACATGACGGGCATGTCGATGACTATATTGTCCCTTTCAAGGAATTCAAGGAATCAAAGCTATGAGTCCCTTGAGTTCTTTGAACTACTTGGATTATGTGGGTTCTATGGATGCCGTAGATTCTCTGGATTTCGCGAATTCCATGGATTCTGTCGATTCTTTGGAATCGGTTGCCACTATTATTAGTGTTTTTTGGATTCAGAATTCCTCAAGAGTTCAGAATTCATCGAATTCGGACACTGCTGAAGGACTCCCTAAAATTTAGGGACTCCCTGGTGAGTTTTAGGGGATCCTGAGATATGCAACTCTCCAGGGGACTCACGACAAGGATTCCCCAGGGATCTCGCATTTTTCAGGGCACTTCCCGGTGATTTCGTTGGGGAGAGTCGTCTACGGAAAGAAAGAATAAAACGCTAGTGAAGTGGGGAAATAGCACCAAATGTGATAGATAAAGATAAGAATAAATTGATTTGGTGAAGTTGATATTGTTAATTTTCATGGTTTATTATGAACTCGATAGAACTTCGTTCCTAATGGAACATTGATATAACTATTTGATTTTTTAGCTTAACAATATTCTTTATCGATAATTTGTCCAAGGAATAGAATTGTCAATGGATTAAATCCATTTGTTCTAAATAATGCTACATTGATCATGGATATATTGATAAGTGATGAAATATTTACAGTTTTTATTAAAGTATTTCAAATATTATCAGATACTGCATTAATCACATCTGTATTATTATTGTTCTGTTGTTGAAATAAAGTTTATTTTTGTTGATTGTTAAATAATTCATAAGAAATTTAAAAAAAAACAAACACCTTACAATACGGAATATTGTTAAGATTTAAAATGCAGGTAATAAATTAAAAACAAAACGTAGTTCTAAAATGACATAACAACAAGTTTGAAAGATTCAATAATTCAAATGTCTTAATATAATCCGTAATAGATTGTTTGGCTTACATATGTGGTCATTACTCAGGTAGATCATTCCGATCGTCGGAAACGGCTATAAAACGGCAAATCACTACATTCATTTTGGCCTTATTTCGCCGTAGTCCGTCATACTGTATTACGAGCCGTTTCTATCACTAGAAAACGGCCGTCGATTTTTTCCCGGTTTTGCCTCTGTAATGTAGTATGACGGATGACGGCACCGTTTATCGACGTCTTATATCGTTAATCGCCATTTTATAGCCGTCTCAGGTCGTTTACGACGCCGTTTTATTGGACCTAGTTGGAGAAGATTGACGCTCAAGACAAATATCTAATACGAAATTTATTCGATTATAAAAAAGAAAAAAAAAAAAGAAATATTTACTAGTACCAGATCAAATTTTGTCGTTCAATTGAAAATCGAAATGACATGGAGGAGATTGATGTTTAGGACAATTTCTAAAACAAAATTTATTCGTTTTACGATGCATGGTATAAATACTGTCGTTTGCATCTCAATAGTGCGAAAATAAAACGAATATTGGATCAGCACGTTTTTTTTAAACAGAACAGACTGTAGACGGTCAGTACATCGAGTCTAAGTTTTCTTTCATGTATACGTTGATCATTCTCTCCTTCGTCATACTTATTCTATTTTACATATAAATGTTTATCTTCTTTGTTGGAAAGAACGAACAAATTTATGGTCTTTATTATGGGAATATTTTATTCTGTTGTTTCTTCGTCCTCGATAAATTTATCGAATAAAAAATATGCGCATATGTTTATTGTGAAAATCATCTTCTACTTCATATATGTAGAAGTCGAAGAGTTGTTACGAATGTGACACATTGTCTTGGAATTATAAAGGATTCAACTTTTGAATTTAAAACTTGAGTACTCGAACTTTCAAATTTTTAAATTTTCGAAACATCTGTTGAATGTTATTAAGGCACAGATAAATTTGCAATTGCTATGGACATGTCTGTTTTTCATGTGCACATTCTTAGCTACTAATTCAACTTTTGTAGATTATGTAAAATTGGCAAATTATTTTTTCTTTTATAACAGAGTTGAGCTAGATTAGGAAGTCAATAAACAGTTACTTTATCACTTACTTAAGGCTTTTAATAGATTCATCGTAGTTGTGGAGAAAAGAATCCAAAAAGCAATATTTTTTATATTCACTATAGATTCAATGCTAATTGTAGGTTTTTTTTTCTATATCTAATTTATATACAGGGTGTCTGGAAAGTAGATCCCTATTTTAAATTCTTTTTTTCTCTTTAATAAGAATAGATATTGTGTTACTTTTTTTACTATTTTGAAGCATGCTTTAAGAAGTTTTGTTTTACACAAGAAAGAATGTTAATGAATTGACTATGTAAGATCAAACGCAAATTTCATCTGAAAAATGCTTGAAAAATAACTTCTTATTTTTCATCGTTTATTACTTTTATACAAAGTATATATATTGTAATAATTTTTTCATGGGTTTCAAATGCAATACTGTCACGGCTATTTTTCAGACATTATCGGGTAAACCTATTACACACACCTCAAAATAGAAAAAAATTATTACAATATATGCTTTGTATAAAAGTAATAAACGATGAAAAATAAGAAGTTATTTTTCAAGCATCCTTCAGATGAAATTTGCGCTTGATCTTACATAGTCAATTCATTAACATTCTTTCTTATGTAAAATAAAACCTCATAAAACATGCTTCAAAGTAGTAAAAAAAAAGTAACATAATATCTGTTCTTATTAAAGAGAAAAAAGAATTTAAAATAGGGATCTACTTTCCAGATATCCTGTAGAATAATTTATATTTCGTTATTAGTGTTATACCTTGGTTTTAATTGTATCTTGCAATAAATTTTTTTATAAAGTGTAAGAATTTTATTGTGTGAAATTGAATTGGATCTTTTCTTTACAAACATCACTTTCACTCTATATTTCGATTTGAATTTCTCTCGAAAAACGGATTCGAGATCTTATCTTGTTTAAGTTTATTGATAAAATAAAAATATGATGGTAACTAGTGACAGAAGTGTTATCTTTAAATAATGCTCTAACTCTGAATACAGGAAATTACAATGGAATTACTTGTTTCATGAAATATTATTTTATCAATATAACACGACAATAATCAAGAATCATCGAAACTGAATATTGACTTTTATTTATAGAATTTCTGTTTCCATTTAATTATTTTAGTGATCTAAATACGCATATTCTTATTGTTATTCCAGTGATTACTGATTCTAACACAATACCAAGAGTTGATTCATTAGTAAATCTACTTTAGTTATTTGTTTCATTTAATTCTTTATTGAAACTGAATGCAAATAGTGATAACGTTGCAGAATACGAGCAACAATTTCTGTGTTAATCTTAATGATATCAACAACAATAAATGCTGAATTATAGACATAATTAGTAACATCAACAAATAATAATAGTCGATTAACAAAATTATTCATACTTAATTATCATTTGATGTTTAATCAACTAATGAAATTGTTACAGAGTTATTTGATAACAATTTGAAAAAGATTTTAATAATTATATTGTCTTACAATATAAGCAAAATGAACTGGTCTTAAAAACGAAGAAAATAATACAGAAATATTTTCAATTATAACAAAGTAAAATAGAAAATGTTTCACGTTAATCGCATAGATCTGTCACTTCAACATGACATAACAATTATTCTTAAAACACGAGGTGTTACTACTAGGATTAGTCTTGATCTACAGATTAATGAAACTATTTATATCACAAATTATTTAACTATTAGATTCTCCTACTCTACTTTTAAATCCATGATCTCTTACATATTCAAACATTTTTTCATTTTATTGAAAAATGTTTTCACACTGATGTATTATCTTGCACAAAGTGTACTTTTTCTTTACATTAGATATTTTCACTTCATCACAGTTTCATTACATACTCTTAAAATACATAATGTTAAATCAGTTCAATTAAAGTCTACGTAAGCAATAAGTTTTTTTTTATTAAGCTCTGTCATCGAGAAGAATAATTACAAGATGTTCTCTTAAATCTTTGAAACATGGTTGCATTACAACATTATATCTTAAACAAAAAAGAATAATATGTGTATATGTTTCATCACAAGCAAATTGTCGTGATTTTGGCAGACAATGACTAAGATTTTCTGCAGAATTTCTTAGAACAATTTGTATAGCATAATTACTCATGTTTTCAAACGGTCAATCATTCAATGAATAGATCTTCCATAGAGTTATACTCTGCATATTTTGACAAAAAAAACAGCTTCAGGCAATACCCAACATGAAGCACATACTAAACTGATCGATATGTATGTTTATATAAATCACATTCAATTAATCTATAATGAAAACGACTCTTTTTACTTTGTTAAGAAATAAAAACTAAACTAGCATAGTTAAACTAAAATCTCCAACTTTGAGTGTATCACATTCATCAATTATATAATTTCGTACTGTCGAATTTCCATGAATAATTTTTCATGCTTTCAAATAAAGTATTGCTTCAAATATTTGTCGTGCAAAACTATTTAATTTCACTGTAATACCCCGTGGATTGGATTCTAAATATGATTCTCGATTTTTTCGCAGATAATTTAATAATGAACCAATTCTCATGAAATCTGCCACTAAACTCAATTGTTGTTTATCATCAAAAGATGTGACACCAATGATACGTGAGAGATTTGCATGTTTTAAACGTGTCATTATATGTGCTATATGAAATAACTCATGCATACTTGCATCATAATCAGCAGCAGTCTCTTTTGATGCTTTTTTTCACGTTGACCATGTAAACTTTTTATGACAACATGACGAATTTCTTTGTAGATTGCACGATAAAAAATACCAAAATTACCTTTACCAATTTCATGAACATCCTATTTCAAAGAAGATATAGAGCAATAGCTTTGAACTGAAATGCATTTATGAATAGAGATATAAGAAACTCAACTTAAAAAATGGTTACAGTTCTATGAGGCTGTTCCACAACGATTGTACCTTGTCCTGTTTTTTATTTGAAGGCACGTTTCGTTACAACTGATTCACTTCTTTAGTATTTTTCAAGCACGCATTGAATTATAAGATGACATAGTAAATGTTCTGTCAGATATTGCGCGGCACTTGACATTAATCCGAGAATCGATTATTCGTTTTTTCCGAAATATCGTTTTTTCGAAAACTTGCGATTTGTGCTTCGCACCGCATTCGGTATTCGAATCGAAACTCGAATACCATCTAGCTTTAAAATAAGTTTTTTTTATAGTAATATAAGAAAACACCTCTGTAGAAACAGCGCCATTTTTTAGGGATTTTTTTGAGTTATTGAGAACTTGTGATTCCTTCTTTTCGCTTAAAAAGTAAAAATTTAAAAAAAAAGGACTGTATGGTGCCATGCATCCTAACATACTCTTTCAAACAAAAACAAAACTTTAAATACATCACATGGACCTGGATTGAGAAATTTGGGTTGCTAAATTCGCTATTTTTGACCCTTGTTTGGCCAATATCTTCCTCAAACGTCATAATATCGGGCTAAAAATTTCACCATAGCTTTTCCACAACAGTCTCATCATATCCTGAAAATTTCATGTCATTTGAATCTTCCTGGACTGAGATCGATTTTTGAGGGGAGGGGGCAAGAATGCCTTAAAAGAAGAAAAAAAGCTCTTTCTTTTAATATTTGCAGTTGGAGAATTAAAAGAGGTAACATGATTTGATTTATATGGTGACAAAGGTTTACGGGTTGTTCTATTATTGGGTTGAAGCCGAGTGTTTGCCATAAATCAAGATAAAACTATTAAGAGTAAGGTAAAACGAGTTAGATTATGTCGTTATCTACCTCAACGTTATCCTTCATGAGCAAGCCCTCAATTGATTCTCATCTCTACGTAGTAAGTACTAGCAGAATCCCTTGTAACATAAATCTATTGTCTTTCATTAATATGGTTTCACACAAACATTGGAAAACTAATATATAATACCAACAGAAACTTTAGTAATCTAATTATATTATTGTTTGCGAATCATCATCACATGTTGTTATGCAAAGGAAAGTAATATATTACACGATGTTTGTTTTATATTCTTCTTCAAGAATAAGTAGTACCAGTATGCGAAAATATTTATTTAACCAAATAGTGCGATGCTTTTGATTACATAAAGAACTTCTCGACCAGAAAATTGGTAAACGAAGAAGATTAGAAACACAAGCAACCAAAAGAAAAAAAGAACTGCTAATTAATTGAGAAAAGCTTTATAAGACATACATATATGAATATACATAGCAATGAAAAGAAAAAAAATTTTCCCAATATGTTTATTAAATCTTTTTTTTTTTTGTTCGTTTTAAATTGATAGTTTCACTTGGGTTTGATTTGTTTAAAAAAACAAATTGCATTTTCATCTCGATCACCAATAATCAATGTTTGATCACGTTTAATAGCTAATGCACTAGGACCTTTTAATTCTTTATTTCGCCAATATGTTATTATTTCATGATCTTCATGTTGATGTGGTTTATATCTTCTTTCAATCCAACATGATTCTGGATCTGAATAACATAATGCTAACCAATTACCCTCATCATCAACTAATATGCCATGTGGAACATTTAATTTTGCTTCAGCATTTGGAGGTTTATTACGTGATTCATGATCATAAATTTTTTTTATATAACCCATTTTATCAAAAACATAAACAGCACCACGATAATCTGGTGCATCATCACATGTAACAACACACTCATTACTTCGATTAATAGCAATAAAATTTGGTTTAACTTTATGTGTTTGTTGCCATCGTGTTAAATACCAACGACGGTTAACATAACGAAAATCTGGTGAAAAAACACAAATTCGATGATTCCATGTATCGCACACATAAATTTCTCTAGGAAAAAATAAGAAAACAAAAAAAAAAA
>CAJNOL010000695.1:34642-51084 GCA_905250125.1 Rotaria sordida | reverse complement strand
AAAAAAAAATAGAATCTTTTATTTTCTTCAAGTATCCGTTTATTCAATCGTGTCGTTTTCATGTTCTATTCGATTCCATGATTGTTCTTCACCATTGAAGAAAATACAATAAACAAGACTACCAAAAGCACCAATACCTGCTGAAATATTAAATATAAGACGCCAAGCTTTAACTGTTTGCTATTAAATAAATATTCAATCACTATTCATCATAGAGTAGAAAGACGAGAAATCTTACATTATCTTTTGTAATAGCTCCAACAACATATGGACCAACAAAACCAGGTATTGTTGCTAATGAATTTGTAATACCAACAAGTGTTCCTAATTACAAGATTTCTTCTCTAATTCAATCAGCCTTATATAAATTTTTACCGGCATAATTTGATGCAACATCAAGCTGCGAAATAAGTGCACCACATGTATGAAAACCAAGAAAACCAACAGCAAGAATACAACAAAGAACAGCACGAAGCTGATTACATCCCATATAACCAATAGCCATTAAAAATCCACATGTACCAATAGCACCTCAAATATATATATAAAGAATATTTTTAGTTATTCAAAGTTATTTTATTCTACCAATAATTGTTTGTATTTTTCGAAGTGTTGTTATAGAACATATCTTACGTGCTCTTAGACGATCAATCAGGGGTGGAACCGGTTGAGAAATATTAAAACGGTCCGGTCCGGCCGGTTGAAAAATCCTACCGGTCCGGTCCGGCCGGAAACCGGCCGGTTGGAATCACATGTCCAACCGGTGAAATTCCGGTGAAAATCGGTTAAAAACCGGTGAAAAAATGTCGAATTTTTTTTTGAAAACCCATTTTTAGAAAAAATGGCTCCAAATATGAAATAGTTTAAGGCGCATGTAAAAGGCACTCATCATAATAAATCTTTTTAAAGAGAACCTCAGAAAAAACGATTAATATAACATATATTTTGAGTACTTTTTCACGTATTCTGACAGAAAAAACATGTGATACCTTAGTTTTTATGGTCAAAAACAGGGTTAACAAAGAAGATTTCTGAAAACTTTCAACCGGTAAAATTCCGGTCTTTACCGGCCCGGTCGATTTCTTCAACCGGTCCGGTCCGGTCCGGTACCGGTCCGGCCGGACCGGTACCGGTTTGCCGGACCGGTTCCAACCCTGCGATCAATTATTCGACCAACGATAATTGTTGTTAAAGATTGTACAAAATAAGGTAAAGCAAAAATAAAACCATTCTTAATCAAAAAAAGTAATAAAAAATTGAAGCAATATAACTAAATCAATATAAAACCTGTTGTAAATCAAACTTAAGTATAGTAGAAAAATAAGTCGGTAATGATGTTAATAATGTATAATAAATAAAATTACAACAAATATGCATTATAGCAATAGCATAAACAGATGGACAGCAAGCAATTTTCTTCCATGGTGTAGCTTGGTGCTTCGAAAAAAAACATTGAAATATATACAATATGATGGTACACTGCTCTGTTAAGAGGTCAAATTTTCGCACCAGATTGAAATTCTTCTCATTAATCCTCATAAAGTTTTATTTCTATGAATACTCAGTACACTCCATAGTGCTCAGCAAGACGACATAGTGCTTAGAAATTATATGCAATAAAAAGGTCGAAAATTTGACAAAATTTATGAAGAAACATTGATTTTCGTTAAACGTGGATCAGAGAAATACCACTTGGTAGTTTTATTGAGTATTCTACCTTTTACATTGATACTTATTACATAAAAGTAATAGTTATCTCTGAAGAGCACATCGAATGTTGAGCGCAGATCAATCGCTTTTGGTCCTGGTCCTGGTCAGAAAAATTTTTTTTGATTCTGGTTTCGCCCTAAGTAATATATGTACTAGCGAAAAACATGATATCATTTTCTAGTAGTGTCAATGACCTTGAGACATCTTGCACAACCCGTATGAGTTCTAAAATTCTTCCCCTTGAAGATTCATTAGTTTTTTAATTCACCAATACTTCGTCTATTCAACTCGTTTATGTGTTCGACAACTCTGTTGTTTACGAAAAAGAAAGAATTGAGTTTACTATCAAAATTGTAATAACAAATATTGAAGTGATTGTTACTCAATAATTTTTGCATAAACTTTTAGAACATCTGAGTCGTGAGAATATGACATTTTAACGTGAATTTTACACGACCATAAAAGATACTACTCTCAATGGAAAATTGTTGGCTCTAGTCCCGCCGGGATCGGAATCAAGGCCAAAATGTATGCTGCTACGTACTACAGAGCGTTCCAAATTTTTATAGGATTTCGAGTTTTTAAGGAATTTATTGAGAGGAATTTAAGTCTAGGCCAAAAGTGCTGTATGACTTCCGACATGAGTCGAAAAGTCACCAAAATTTCGCACCGGGCCGAGATTCATGTAATCCGCCCTGTTGTTACTTTTGGTGGACGTGGCGGTATATGTTTATTAAGAAAAAGACGTTCTTTGTTTAAAATACGTGGATGTTCATTTGGAGAATTAAAACCAAAAAAACACCAACAAATAAACCATATACATGAAATAATACCTAATCATAGAGGAATATTTTTGTTTATTTTCTTCCTCTTCTTCTTCTTATTATTATTATCATACCAAAAACATAAAATCCTGATGGCCATCCACCAAGAAATCCATTTTGAGTCATTATACTAATTAGTGGCGTTGTAAATACTATACCCATATCACTACCACTCTGAGATGTCGGTGGAACAGTACTACGTTCAGATGCTGGTATCTTTTCAAATAAGGCAAAAAAAAAGATGAATATTTTCGATCGATTAGTCTGTTACCCATTTGCCCCAGAGAGCTGCTGCCGATGGAAATACTGGACCAGAAGCCATACCCATTATTACTCTAAGAGCAATGAATAGTTTATAATGAATACGAGCTGCAACTGGTGTTAAAAGTGTTAGAATACTAGCTATAAATATTCCTCCACCAAATATCCATTTCGCACCAAATTTCTCTGCTAAATTTCCTATAAACAATACATTTCTATATAGAATTCATCTGAAAACATTTTTGTTACCTCCAATCCTAGAAAAGATCTATGATTTAAAAAAAGTACGAAGAATATATTTTAAATTTAACTTACACTTGAGTAGAAATATAACCATAGAAAAATGCACCTAGAATGAATCCTTCTTTAGATGGATCCCAATCAGGCTTGCCAAACCTCCTGATTTGACCAGGAGACTCCTGATTTTTGGACTTTTCTCCTGATAGAAAATCTCCTGATTTCAGGAGCTGATTTCCAACAATTTCTCCTGATTTCTCCTGATTTTTAGTTTTTTTCCTACTTGGTTGTTAGCGATAGTTTGAACCAATAAGGGAGTTAAAAGGAAAAAAGAGAACTATCGCGGTAATTAATAGTAATAGTAACGAATAAGAAAATACTTGCTTTTATTTCATTTTTCTCTAAGAAAAATCATCAATTACATAACCTAATTGTATACAAAATATTTGTTTTACTGGAGATAGCAGAAAAGTACATGTTACTGTCTGGAAAACAAGATCTTGAAAATCAAAAAAGAGACCGATAGACAAAACTTTAAATGACCAGCCAAGATATCTCTCATCTGGAAAGAATTTTGCATTTCGTGGGAATCACGTCGGATCCATTTTAGCTCAGAATAGGACAATATCTTGAATAACATAGCAAGATTCTTGTATTTCATTTTCATTATTAGTATGGAGTCGCTATAGGCTCATTTGCATTGCTATTTTGTCGTCAAAGTTTGATAGAAATTACAAACATAAAAAGAATGAATAGATGTATAATACAATAAAAAAAAGTGAAGGCACCAATAAAAAAGAAGCAGAAGTAATAGTCATTTCGATAAAATGTCCATTTAATAGATCACAAAAGGCTTAAGAGAAAAACAACTTCCTTTATTAAAAGTTAACTTGTTTTTATAGCATATTAACGGTATAAAAAGCTCATTGCAAAAATGAGCGAAGAAGCACATGTACGCAATTCATATAGTGATGTAAGAAACAAAGAATGATCGTTTTTTTTCCAATTCTGGTAAGAGTCTATCGTTCTATTAATTCATATACAAGGTATCCCAAAATTATAGGGACCCTTTTATTTTTGGAATTTTTCAACAAAAACGGATAGCTAAGTCAAATTCAAATGGTGATTTGGATAGTCCTTGAAATTCTCTATCGAATACAATATGGACCAAAATTTTCAAAGAAGCTTTGTGCAGAAAGTCTTTTAGAAAACCGTTTCCTTGAAATTTTGAGTTCTGGAGGAGTTTAACAAAAAATAGTTTAAATAGAGTCTTTTGCAAGAGCATAAAATTCTGAGCAAAATGAGGAGTCGCCCAGCTCTCTACGATGTTTTGCTGCCAAGTTGTAAGAATTAGAAGAACTCAACAAATTGCATAATTTATCAAAGGACCGCTAAAAAATCGGCTAAAAACATATTTTGTTGGTTTTTCTTATGCGTATAACTTTGCGACGAAGCATCATGGATAGCTTGGCGATCCCTCATTTTGCCAAGAACTTTTTTCTCTTTCGGATGACTATATTTAAAAATATTTTTCTCACAGTCCTCTAGGACCTGAAATTTCAGTGGAACGGTTTTCTTGGAAACTCTCTTCGCAAAGTTTCCTTGAAAATTCTGGCCCATACTGTATTCGATAGAGAATTTCAAGCGCTATCCAAATCACTACTTGAATTTGACCTAGCTATCCGTCTTTGTTAAAAAATTCAAAAATAAAAGGAAATCTATCATTTTGGGATACTCTATAAATACTTTTACTTAAATTTCACAATGGAAAAGAATTTTGACTGATAGATCAGAATAAAAAAGAATCTGGAAAGAATGGAGATAAGAATATGAACTGGCCAAGTGTATATAATAGATATAACTAAAAAAAATGTTTTCGTGATTCTGTTCTTCTATATAGCAAAAAACATTACTTGTCATAGAACACAAGTGACAATAATATCATTTGTATTAAATTATTGATCATCAAGTAGATAGGAAAGAGATAAAAGTGCTTGTGTGAGCGAAAATTCGAATTTTCTACGAAAAAATCACCTAATGTTCTCTTAACTTCAAATAGAAAACCTCCTGATTTTTCTCCTGATTTATAAAAGAAATTCTCCTGTTAAACTCCTGTTTTTTTAATAAAAAACTCCTGATTTCCAAAATTTCGATTTGGCAAGCCTGATCCCAATCAAATTCATATTTCTATTAAATTAATATCAATAAAAGATAGAACAAAAAAAAAAGAAAGAAATAGAATATCTACTGGTATAGGTTTTGTTGAATTTTTTTCGACTGTTGGACATGCTTCAATTGATTGATTTAATGCACTTTGTGGTGCTACCTAAAAGAAATATTTCAAAATTCTATATCTTAAATAATCAATTTACTAACCATAGCAACAATAGCTACAGATAAATTAACTCGCATTGCATATAAACAAAAGAAACCAAAGAAAGCCCACATAGCAAGGGCATAACGTGCAGGTAAATTTGAACATACAATAAAACCTGATGAAGATTGTTCTACTTTATATTCATCTAATAAAGGTTGAGTTTCTCTTTCCGAGTCATCGATTGTACTGTTGTCGATTAATAAATCTTCAGATGTATTTACTATAATTTGATTATATTGTTGGTCTGAAGATGAAGTATCAATTGTTTGTTTATTCATTATGTTTGATTCTATTCGATGAATTGATATTAGTCTGTTCTGAACATCTTCAATGTCAAGTGTAATATATTAACTTTAAGAAACCAAAGAAAAGATAAGTTTTAGTGACAAGATGAAGGGGTAAGAAAAGAGAAAAAAACATACAGAGAACAGCTCACACCTTTCTTGTGTTATCAGATATGTAAAATATGTATGTTTGTTTTAAACAATCATTGTGTCAATATGTGAAACATTCTTTATTTCATAAAAACAAGATATATCAATATAAACTTTTAACTTTTAGTAGCAGATTATTATCTTAATGAAAACATTTATCAAAATTTCTATATGAATTTATTAGGTAAATCTTCGATCGAAAGTACAAAATATCGAAAAAATTCTCTTCATAATAAAAATTAAAAACTCTGATGGAAAGACGAATTTGAAAGATTTTATTTTTGCATAATCAATATCGGCTTACTGATAACCGATGTCTACGTCAAGAGAAGACACAGTCACACTCTAATGAAAGATTATCATAACAAATTATTATAGTTTTGTTTTTGCATTCATCTTTTTTATTGCTTTTTTCCTTATATAGAAAGGTTGTATTCATATTATTTGGTATATATATGTTGTAGGCAAAATTGAGATTCAGGCAAATTTTATATTTGCCTAGGCAAAATTAGAATGCCGTTAGAGATAAATTCATACAATCAAAGCAATTATCAAAAGTAGAATAGACTGAAAAAAAAAATCACTAATAGTATCAGTCTTGTTACTAAGCAGTTTCAATATAGATGTATGCATTATAATCTGATAAAAAATGTCTCAATCAGATTCAACGATAGTGCAAATAGATAATGGCGAATTGGTTTATTATACAGAATTAGAAAAACATATTAATTCCTTAAGTGAAAAATTTCAAGCAAAAAGTGTTATCAAACAGAGTGTTTATGATGATATCGTTAAATTTTTACTATTATCCAAGGACAAACCATTAAGCTTGTTTTCTTCAAAATTTATTTTTTGGGTAAAAAAATATTTCATTGTAATTAAAATTGCTGGTATTGATATTGCTTGTTATATAAAATCCAAAAAACCCATTTGTATTTATGAAAGTTATTATAATGTTATACGTGAAGCACATACTACTATTTCTCATGGAGGTCGTGATAAAACAATACATGAACTTAATTCTCATTATTCATGGATTCCACGATTTGCTGTTGAAATATTTTTAAAACAACGTATTTCGTGTCAAACACGAAAACCAATTAAACAACATGTAATTACTAAACCTATTATTTCACTCGGAGTAATGACAAGGTTACAAATTGATTTGATTGACATGAGAACCAGACCTGATGTATTAAACTCAGACATTACTTATCACTGGATCTTGAATTCTATTGACCATTTCAGCAAATTTACTTGGGCATATCCATTAAAAAACAAAAGTGCTGTCGATGTAACATTAAAATTACGTGAATTATTTTTTGTTTTTGGGCCACCAAGAATATTGCATAGTGACAATGGACGTGAATTCGTCGCAAGTGTAATATATGAATTAAAGGAATTATTTCCAGATATGATTTTTATTAGAGGCAGACCAAGACATCCGCAAACCCAAGGCTGCATTGAAAGAGCAAATGGAGTTTTATGCGATGCTCTTGGTAAATGGATGAGTATAAACAATTCTTCACATTGGTCAGATGGTTTATTACCCGTAGTTTATGGCATTAATACAAGATTATCGGTTGTCACTAAAACAACACCATATCAAGTTATGTTCGGCCAAGCACCTCGTTCTGATTCAGATTTTTGGAAAATTGCTGAAGAAAACAGAGTTATTGATGAAGAAGATTTACCTACACCAGTTACTGATTTAAATGATGATAATATCATGAATGATAAAAATAATGATTTCAATGATTGTCCTGAGAATATTGATGAAGATATTATTCAATTTGTTCAACAATTATCTGATGACGCTGGTGCAAGTTCATTAGTTGATATTTAATTACCACATTCACCATCAGTTAAACCAAAACCAACAAAGCATAATCTTGTTCGAAAAATGGCTACAAATAATTATTTGAATGTTGCAAATAAAAAAATGAAGCTTTATCAAGATAGTATAATTAATGAAACAGAAAAATTTAATTTAAATGATTGTGTTGGTGTTAAGATTAATACAGTTGATACAACAAATGCTAATGCAAAACTTTTACCATGCTTAATTATCGAAAAAATTGAAAAAGATGGAAAAATTACGTTTAAGTTGGCATGTCAATATGGTAAATTAGAAAATATGTGCTCAGTTGAACATCTTATTGACTTAAAAATGGCTTGTTCAAAAGCATTAAAAAAAATTATTATTGATGAGTTAAAGGATATTACATTTATTGAAGCATGTAAGCTTTACGTACGCGCATCAATAACTGGTAAAACCTGCGATTGCAAGGATAAGTGTGCTACAAAACAATGTTCCTGTAAAAAAATGAAAGTTTCATGTTCGACAAAATGTCATTCAAAACGAGGTGGTTGTACAAATATGGATGAATAGATTAAAATATTTTGTTTTATAAATTGTGTAGTTAAATGAAGAAATATTGTTGAATAAAAAGATATTCTATTCAGTTTTAATTGTTTTGATTGTATGTATTTATCTCTAACGGCATTCTAATTTTGCCTAGACAAATTTAAAATTTTCCCGAATCTCAATTTTGCCTACAACATATATGTACGATGCATTCAGTCATACTGTCGTTCATTCAAATATTTGATCAATGTTGTTTGATAACGACATAGTTGTATTTCTCAATTCATCTGAAGCAATGAAAAACGAAGTGACAATGTCGTTACCAGCATGTCTAACGAATATGTTTCTTTGGCTACGAGTACAAGTTATATATACATCGTTTATTGAATCTGTCTTTGGTTTTATAATTATGCCGATAAGTATTACTTATTTCATGTTCACGAGAACCATTTCACATCGTCGTCGATTGTATAACAATTTTCTAAATGGAAATAATTCAGGTGGCCAACAATCACATCATCGATGTCATATTATGGTAAAACAAATTACATTAATATTTGTTTATGTATCTACTGCATTCTTCTACACATGGGTACGACACTCAAACAGTTTTGACACTATAACTTTAATGACTCTTTTTCGTTGGTTCATCGAAGCTTCACTTGATCTATCCTTTCTGGTATTTTTGATCGATCTATTCGATATTGGATCAGAGTTCAACGTCTTTAATCGGCCTAGGTGACCATTATACACTATTATACTCACACATAAAGTACTATTGTTCGTCGCAATACGTTATACTGAAACATATCCTTTGTCTGTCATACATAGTATTCAGTCATTTTTTTTTCAGATTGTGTGCAAGTTTAACTTTCACAGGTCATTTGACTAGTCGTTCAATGAGACGGAACTTTAAGGATTAATTGATATTTTGAAGTACTAGATTTTTCACACACATTGTACATATCGTTCTAATAAATTAAAAATAATATATACATTGATATAGTTTATGCGTGCTGTGATTCTTGGACATTTTCATAGGATAAAAATAATTTAGCTCAGTATTCGTTACTATAATAGAAATTTTCAACCTTGTTTTCTCTATATGTTTTCAATCAATACTCAGATTGTATAACTCTATCGTAGACATTTAGAGTCGAAAAGAACTTATGCGATGTTCGTTGATGATGGTATTAGTTAATACTAATTCATAAATGAATTCTAAAGATGATTCTACATTCTCAGTTGCAATGAACTGGTAATAACAAAATCAGACATATGGATATTTTAATCAATTCGTACGGTCAATCATAAGGTACATGCTCGGTTTTATCCATATTTTTCAGGTATTCTTTTTATTTTTTATTTTTATCGTAAATAATGCTTTAAAGAAACAGTAGATATTTTCCTCAAGTTCTTCCAATCACGTAGGATATCTTAGGTCAGATTTCGAGTATTTCCTGAAAGGATTCGTTCCAGAAAACTTTCCAAAATAGTCTAACAACTTTCCATGTAGAACTCGACGAGCTCTATCCAACCACATAATTCATTTTTCTCTAGCCCCCTCAAACCACGAAAATCCCCAAATATCATCAGAAAAACGTGTAAAATGCATACAATTCTAGAAAAACTTGTCGCGATTCGCCCAGGAATACTTTCCAACTTAATCATTGAGTTTCCAGGTAGATCTTGATGAGCTCTATCGAATACACATCGTTTGTGCCGCATTCCATACACCTCTCGCCCTCAAAACCTTCGATCCGCACCAGAAACCAGGTTTTTCAAATATTACTTGTCGCGATTAGCTCAGACGTACTTTCCAGCGAAATGATTCAACTTTCCAAGTAGATCTCAACGGGCTCTATCGAATTGAGACCCTTAGAACTTGATTCAATCCTTTCCTTCTGAGAAAAACGCGTGATCCGGGGCCCAATTGTTCAGTTTTCAAGAAAATCCGAATCGATTTGTCCAGAAGTGCTTTCCAACTGAGACATATAGCTTTCCAAATAGATCTCAACGAGATCTATCGGATGGACATCCTTAGAACCTGATTCAACCCTTTCCTTCTGAGAAAAACGCCTGATCCGGGGCCCAATTGTTCAGTTTTTAATGAAAGCCGTAAGGATTCACTGAGAAATACATTCCAACTGGGACACATGACCTTCTAAACAGATCTAAATGAGATGTATCGAATGGGCAACTTTTGAGTACAACCAGATGCTCCTGAGGAAAGTAAATCAGCAAAAACTAGCCGAAATCCTAGGTTGTTCCGTAAAACTTGTCAGGATTCGCCTAGCAGGACTTTCTAACGTTTTCGTAGAACTTCTAAATTAGAGTCCGACGCGTTCTATCGATTGGACAGTTTCCGAGCTCAATTTGATGCCTCTGTCTTTTGAAAACCTATTATTTCCTGTGAGAAATTAGCTTTTTCGTGGCAGAACCTGTCACGATTCACCCCATCCTTGGTTCAAACTACACGATTGATGGTTCGAGCGAGAACTCGCAGAATTCAATCGAATGGATAGCCGGGTGAATGTTCTAAGGGTTGATGGCGTACGTAGTTGCCTCCAGACCATATATTTTATGCCTCGCAAAATATACAATCAATAGAATGAGCACATGCCGGCCAATCAACAGCTGTAATAGAATGGATTGAAGGGTTTTAATTCGAGGAGAACTATGAAACGAGAGGGGAAAGAATTTATCGTGCACGATATCAAGAGAAAGAAAAGAAAATTAATTTATCATGCGGGATAAGACAACGAGAAGGAAAATAACTCACCGAGCAGCATCTTATTTCAAAGCGAAGAAAAAGATTCATTGTATGATTTCTGTAACCGAATTCAGTGCTTATTTATCTTTTCTCTGCGTGAATTAGGAGGAAACAAAAGAAACTGCGTGAATCTGGAAGCATCCGCGCTGATTCCCTGAAGCATCTTGATTAACTATGCAAAAAGTAGCATTTTGCTTTCGGGGAGGGCAGCGAGTACCTGAATCGGATGGACGAGCCGTCTTTTTGAAAGAGATTGCTGATATTTCTCTGTACAGTTTTGTCACCCGCTGTAAGAGTGATTCTAAGCCAAGCACACCGGCTTCAATGTGAAAAATTTACTAAGTATGCGGAAATTACTGGATCATGGTGGCACCAGATACACGAATCAGATCAGAGAAGAGTCTCTTACATAGAGCTCGTCGAGTTCTATCAGCAAAAAATCAATTATGTAGATGGAACCAATAGTTGGCCGGATTGCGACAGGCTCTTTCCACGAAAAACTGAATTTGTGACTTTGAATCGGGCATTTCCAAAAGCCAACCATATTGGACTCGGCTAAAAAGGTGCTCCATCGGTAGAGCTGATCCCGATCTACTTCAAAACTTTCATCTAGTTGTTGGAAAGTGCTTTCGAACGAATCCTGTAAGCTTTTACAGAAAAGCCTAGGATACTCCGAGTTTTTTGCAGATTTTCTTGGCCCAGCATCATCTGATTCTGCTTAAAATGTATCCAATTGGTAGAGCGCATCAGATTCCATTGGGAAAGTAATGTATTAGAGTTGCAGACAACTCTAGGGCGATTCGCTACGGCATTTATTGAAAAGCGAAACGAGTGGATCCCGGATCAGGCATTTTTCTCAGAAGGAAAGCATTGAATCAAGTTCTAGGGGTCTCCATTCGATAGATCTCGTTGAGATCTATTTGTAAAGCCATATGTCTCAGTTGGAAAGCACCTCTGAACGGATCGATTCGGGTTTTCTTGAAAAACTGAATAATTGGGCCCTAAAGTAGGTGTTTCTCTGGAAAGGGGAGCATCGAATCAAGCTCCAATTGTGTCCATTCGATAGATCTCGTTTAGATTCAGTCGGGAAGTTATATGTTGGACTTGGAAAGTACTCCTGGGCAAGTCTCTTTAGGTCTTAGGAGAAATCTACGGATCGAACCTGTGATTGACCGTTTCTAAACGGAAGGGTTTATCAAATTGAGCTCCAAAGGTGTCCATTCGATAGAGCTGGTCGAGTTCTACTTGGAAAGTTGTTAGACTATTTTGAAAAGTTTTCTGGAGCGAATCCTTTCAGGAAATACTCGAATCCTGACCTAAGGTATCCTACGTTTTTTGCTTTGATTTCTTGCTGAGAAAGATAATTTTGTTTTTTTCAATATCAGTGACAAAAGAATAAAAGTTGCTTTCATGTTTAAGTATGAAACTGAGCCAAAAAAAAGCGCAGATTTCGTTATAAAATACTTTTTATCGAAATGTCGCCTAAGAAGAACCACAGAGGAAATGAATCAAAAAGGGTCAATGATAGAGTAGAGATTAAATTTTGATAAAAGATAATTTCTTATGTTAATTCTGGATATCATATTTCTTTTCCTTGTTTTTCAATTATTGATAGTCAAAATCTCTAAATACAAGGAACGTTTTTTTGTTGTTTCGTCAGTCTTATTGAAAAAATTATTTTTCTCAATATGGAATCATAGCATAATTACACAATATTTTAACAATCTTAATAAATTATTTTTTTCTAGTCAATTATATGTTGTGAAACGAAAAAAGAAAATATTTATTAAATTGGAGAAAATGAAAATAACTATTATATTCACAGCTGTATGAAACATTAACATATTTTTTAATAAAATCTCAAATTTGAGATTTTTTTTTTGAGAAACCTACTTTTAAAAATTAGAGAGGCATTTTTTCTAGATAATCCCATGTGTTCTATTCAATTATACATAAAAAAAACGAAAAGAATGATGGAGAAATTTTGCTTTTCTTGTAGCTTACAAAAAAATATATTGAAAGACTTGTCTCTTCGAAGTAGAATTTTTTTTGATGATTGACTCACTCAAATTGAAATCATTATTTGAAGATGACAGTTCAACAAAATTACTGCAATGGCCATAATACTTATGAATAGTGTCCTGCATGACTAACATGTTTTTGGTTACAATCACGAAAAACAATTCGTGTTTAAACATCTTTAGAGAAAAATTCTTTACGGTATAACAGTATTATCTATATGGTATATTTCATTGAACGCAATCAATACGAACAAAATGAAATAGTCGAAGTTGCTTGTTTTCAGTATCCTGTGGTATTTCTATTAGTAATTGTACATCGTAAAAGCGATATGCACATAATATCTGCTGCTCCCGAAATACAAACTACTGTACAATTTCTCCAAAAAACAGAGTGTACGACGTACACTTTGTAGGAGAAATTACTCCTTTCCTTCTAAAATATTGAAAATTATTTTGAATTTCAAAAAACACGTTTTAACTATAGTGTAGAACACGATCTATCAGTTAAAAATTGTATCTATGTTTATTGAAATGATATGAACATTGTTCTAGTTTTTATTTCTTTACAATTTATGAAACTTCGTTTTTTTTGTATACTTTGTCCATATTAACAATGTGTAAATATATACAACTTGTATTATAGACTTCCAATAGAAAAATTGGTCACAATCACGCAGTTCACTACTCATCAAATTATTTGAAAGATTTTAGTAACAATGAAACTTCTATTTAATATTTTTGAAAAATATTATTTATTTTATATTCAATAAAAAAATTTCTAATGTATAATATTTTACTCGGCAGTCTTTAATCACAAAAACGATTGTTGAGAAAATTTTCGAATAACATTCGAAACAATATAATTCGGATAGAATAGAAAGAAAATAATTATTACTTTTCATGTTGTCTTCAATGCATCATTTGTTGATGATAGTGTTGAAATCAAAGATAAGAAGAAAAAGAATAGCAAATATAATAATAAATGTTTTCAATAATATAATACAAAAATGACAATTTGGAAATTATGTCGAACAATAAAGATTAATTGGCAAACACATTAGAGGAACCTAACCAACTACTAATTGACAGATCCAAGCTAATCTGTTCAAATCATCGAGATACATATATGTTTATTGAGATAATAATATAAATCACCTCATATCATTCTTGTTATATTGGAAATAATGATCTTGAATGAAATAAAATCAATAAGATTGATTATATTTTAGTGGTGAAATCTGAAATCGATTCATGTCAAAGGTCGATTCTTCATTGTGACTCATTGGTGATATTCAGAGAATTGTTGTGAGAACATTAAGATTAGAAGATGAGTATGAAGACTATTTCCATATAAGATAAACTGAAAGATACTTCTAGAATATTCTGTAAATTTTCAGAAGATCAGTTTTCTAATGGTCGAAACTGATTGAAGATCGACAAAAAAAAACTCAATTCGAATCTATAAGTTCTGTAATATAGAGAATGATAATGTAAGTATTTTTTATTTTAACTTCATCAAAGATTGCAATGACAAGTTGTATTTCGAAAAGTTTTGCGCATCTCAGATGGTGAATATACGGATGCGAAGATCAGAAACTTCTATTTACTTACATCCACACAATGACCGTACAGAATGGTTGTTTTTCAGATTAGTCAATTTTTCTTGATAAATTTTCAAAAAGTAATTATTGATAATGTAAATATTTTTTTGGAGACTATATACTAGCAGAATTGAAAATGAAAAATCTCTCAGTATTTACAGTATATACTTCGACTGTCATTCATTCATTCATTGTTTTCTTGAATTTAAAATTTTGTGCCTTCAAAAATACGTGATTATATTGTAATAATTTTTTTTCTTGTGTCACCTTATTATAACTGTGCACATCTCTCATTCATGGAAAGAATGCGAGTTGTTATCATTGATACTACTGCGTTCGAATGATGATGATGCATTCGTTTCGTTCGTTATCGCTGTTCTTTGACGCAGATTTGCACTTTTTTTGCACAAGTACACTTAAAAACGAATGATAAAAATAAGCTTTCGTTTACTAGCAAACAAAAGACACTCGCATATCTAACAACTTACCAAGCAACAAAACAAAATACAACAATCTCTATTTAACGAAGAAGACGAACAATTCTTTTCTTGCAATCTTTCTGCCTTTTGCACAATATTATCGAAATTTTTCGAAGATGTGAAAGGTTTTTGCGAAACCTTTTCGAGGGTTTAGACTTCGTTTCAAAATGATTGGGTAACACATCTGTTTTTCAGTACACACCCAACGCATACCGACACTTATATCCTATGATACTGGATGTGAGTGTACGTGGCTGATGTGCGTGTGGAATAGTATTTAGGTGTGAATGTTCGGTGTATGTGTAGCGGTTGTGAGTATGAGTATAGCAGTGGGCGTGAGCTGAACATGAGAATGGGATGCATATGTCTGTGTGAATGTAGATCTTCTCTCCATCCACACTAACATAAACACTCATTGCCATGCCTAGCCCACATCCAACTCTCACATCTACACCCATATCTAAACCCTACAGAAACTCGAAACCTACTCCACACTCATCCACAGTCCACATCTACTTACATACACATCCACCTGTGAGGATCTGGGTGAAAGTGAACTCATAAAAATGATGTTTGATTCTTTTGTTTAAGATTGATTGAAGAAATTGGATCAGAGTGAAGTTTCATGAATGGACAATTTTATGTTCTATACATCGATATCATCTTCGAATGAAACGGCGACCATAGTGGGTGAGAGCGTATATTATTAATACCCATTGATTTTAATTCATTTACAACTTGTTCTCTATATCCGTACTGAAATTGTGAGTAGATCAATACTAAATAGGATTAAAACCTCTGATATCTTATTTTCAACTCTTGTTCACTATTTTTATTTAAACAATTTGATGTTCATAAACGAGATTATGAGTCAATCGATGCTAAATAGAATTTAAAACTCTAAAATAAACCATTATTTATTATTCGTTTTAACAAATGTCTTGAAAAAGAAACAGAAAGATTTTGTTCGCTTTTGAAATCTTATCAATTTCAAACACATGGTCTCTCTAGTTGCTCAAACAGATTATTATGTTGAAAAAAAAACAGACAGCAATAATATTCACTCTATTGTGATTCTATTTTTTTCGATTCTTCTTTCTTCAACAACGATAATGCATTTGTTTCCTCAGTGTTCTTTGATGTGGACTTTTCTCACGAATACTTTTGCAATGTACGATTAGAAATCTTTCAATAGGAAACAAAGCATATTCTCATAGCAACCCAAGAAAAATAGGTATTAATAGAAAGAACAAAAAAAAATCTTTGTGTCTCTCTAAGAAGACTAACGAAGTTCTTTACAACTCTTTCTGTCTTTCGTTCTCCTGTCACAAGGACGACCATTTGGATGTAGGCGAAG